>JBCAUJ010000002.1:8083547-8096875 GCA_038406275.1 Cataglyphis albicans | reverse complement strand
ATATATACACATAGAAGTCAATAACATTGTAACTGGACATCTAAAACAAAAGTAATACTAATATTACTACAGATATTTATTTTGAGAGTTTATTTGTCGAATATACTGTTAACATGAGAGTCTTTTTAGTCTTTTTCGAAAGATGACTTGATAACTTAAACATAAATTTGATTGCTTGGAGCGTTATCATTAAAAAGTAAGTAAACATGTGTATTTTATAATTGTATTAATAAACATTGATAATATTATTTGCTTTTTTCATATAATAAAAAGCTAATATAAAATAAATTTAAATATAATAAAAAGCTAAATATAAAATAAATTTTTGGTAAACTTTATCTTTTAATAATAAAGAAATATGATAAATTTTATTTTCAAATTTCATATACTTAATCCATATTATAAAATATTTGGAAAATTAAGAGAAAACCTATTGAGCACACTTCGAAAAAATTATGCGGTTACCAGTGCTTAACTACGCCTAACTTAAACGATTGGCAAAGTATTAAACAACTTATCCAAGTACTTTGTTAATTACTAAGTTACTAATTATACTTGGGTATATTGACGAATTAAAATATTCATATTCATATTTATATTTTTAAGTTAGTTATTTTTTAACAAATTGTTTTAAATTAATTTTTAAAATTGTTTTAACTAATTTTTAAAATTCAATTTCTTTGTTGCTTCATATTTTTAAAAATTTATCTTTTATGTAAAAGAATATTTTTGAAAAATTATTTAATATACATTTATTTGATATATTGATAATTATTTGATATACATTTAAATAATTTGCATTTATATTTTTTAACAATATAAACTTTTGAAGAATTTTTAAAAAATTTTTGTTTTTTGACTTCATAATATTTTTTTTATGCAAATATGGTTTTGCAGAAATATATTCTAAATTTTATAAGATTTTTTAATATAATGATATTTTATTATTTTTTTTTATAAATAAAAATTGTTTTACCATTTTATATATCTTAAAAAAACTTTGTGTTGCAAAATAATAGTAAAAACAACCTTTAAAACTATCTTTAATATTTTTATGTGACAAAATTTTTATATTTATATTTATTATTATTATTATAAAATAATAATTGTTAATTATATAATTGTAACTATAACTGTAATTATAATTGTTTTGAGAAAAATATATATGCATGTTTAGCATTTTATTTATTAATGATAAATAATAATTATATTAATATGATGTTATATTAAATAAAATACATTATATTATAAAAACATTATATTATAATATATGTCTATTTTCATTTATATTTACTTTTTATATTAATAATGATAAACAGATAAAATCTTAATAATATGATATGAATAAAACGAACATAATAACGTTAATTAGAGCCAGACACAGATAAATCGCACACATAACCCAAATGTCATTAATAAAATTATAAATATTCTGTTATAAGTAAAAAGATTAATTGCCAATAAACATAGATTAGGAAATGACATAAACAAGTATATTATTTTTGAATAAGTCGTAAATACGTGCAGCAATGTAATTATTTTATATCATTTTGGAGACAAACTATTTTTTCATCATTTAATAAAAAGCGTTTCAGATAACAATCTCTTACATAAAAAATTAGCTGTCCACATATTCCATTTATCCTAATCAAACTCACGATTCATTAATCTGTAGTCCATGATAACTATGAAGCATCGTAGTCCTTACATGAATAAATCTTATAACATATATCATGTTATTAACAAAATGTGTTTTAGTGGAATATTTCTTTGCACTCGAAACAACACAGTTATTTATACTAGTATACGATATTCTCAAGATTACGGACCAAGAAAACTGGAACATATAAAATAAATTAAAAAATGAAAGGTTCTTAATATTATAAATACTATTGTCAGATGCAGTAATTTTCTTCTCTTTCAATTATTTTCCAACAATGTTCTTATATTTCATGTACACATGAAATATAAGACAATAAATATCTATTATCTAACAAAATCTTAATATCTTAATGAGCTTGAGATTCTGTGGTGGAATCTTGGATAGAAGAGTAAAAAAGCCATAGATCAATGGTTATGCTACTTTTACAGCAGAAAGAGATAGAACAAGAAAAAGAGTGTTGAGACTTACAGTTTAGATATGTGCCAAAGTAAATTTATGAAATCAGTCAAATTTTAAAAAACATTATTAATAATAATTCATGTCAAAAAGATTTAACCGATTATTGGTACTTTATTTTATTGGTACTTTATTGGTATTTTTTCCAGTTTTCAAATAGATCATAATAAGATTTTTTATGTAATCTTTCTTTATTAATATATAAATATTAGTATCACTACATAAAAAGAGAAGAACATTCATTTTATTTCAATAAATATTTTTATCAATGTTTCCCTACTTCCATTCACTAGTAAAAATAACATTCTGATTGTAACACATTAATCTTCTCATAGAAGTATTATATTTATCAAAAGATCATCTAATAGAAAGAAAGATTAGAAAATTTATTGATAATAGCAGATGATATATCTGCTTTTAATGGTTATTTCAATATTGGTAAGAAGTTTATTGGCTTGGAAGTTTATATATTCAATATTTTTAATGAATTCAAATATCTTTATTCATTAGGTAAATAAGAATTTTCATGTAATTATAAAAAGCCTTGTGGACCTCAGATAGAATAGAAGAATAGACGATAAAAGATAAACGAGTTCATAAATAGGAGATAAATTCACATAAAAATTATTTTATTTTTAATAGAAGAAGCAATATCTTTTCTGAAAACAAGATTCTAAAAGAAAGATCAAAGTTGATTCTAAAGGAAGAGGAAAAAGAAAACTGTTCAACGGGTTCAAAGAAGAATTCATATTTGAAATGAACTTTTTGATTTATTTATTATTATAATGAAGATTCCTGCACGACAACATTCCCCCCAAATCATTGATATAGAACAGACTGATAGTTGTTGAAGATGGTTTGAAAAAGAATTTGAACTATATTTTGATAATTAAATTTTCGTGAAAACAATTTTCTGCGTCAAGCTCTATTAGCCTATTATTATATTCGTTTTCACTTTTTATATTATATTTTAACAATATTTAGAATGATTAATAATATGTACAAGTATATTTTCGTTACATTTGCTAAATTGAATTACACAGCTATTTAAGAATAGCAATTTTATTTATTATAATTAATTTAATAAATCGTTTTATGATTAATTTCTCTATTTATTTTGTTATTAATAACAAATTTTTTTATTTCTAATTTTGTGCCTATAGATCGTTTAAATAAGGCCATATGTGAGAAAAATATTAGAATTAGAAATTTGTGTATTTTACAAGTATTGAGATATTAAATATTGAAAGCAAATAAACATTTTAATAATTTTTTAAGCATTTTACAGATTGTTGTAATTAGTTATTTGTTTACTCAAATTCAATATGCATTCGTGCTCAATATGAGGTTCGTGATTTAGAAATCCAGATTTGATTCCTCACAGGGTTTAAAAACTTTGTTTTCTTTGCATGCACTACAAAAAGATTATCCCCTTCCAAGCTGCATGCAAATTATTTTAAACTATCTACTAATAAATATAAAAATTGATGAAAAGTAACAGTGAAACAAATAAGTAAAAAAAAAAAAAAAAAAAACAAAGTAAAATAATCATATGAAAAAACTTATCAACTTACAAAATGCATTGCTTTTTAAAAAAGATAACATTATATTTAGAAGAAATGTGCATACATATTATTGCAATTATTCATAATCAATAAATAATGAAGTATTATGCAAATTGCATAATACTTCGAAAAAGGCGTACACGTATTGATTGGCGACATTCTGTATGGATGTCCAAAGAAGTTTTAAAATTCGAAACATGCTAATGACTCCTTATTACAATTGATAAATATTTCTGCTATATAAAATAAGAAAATATATATAAATAAAATAATTAACAATCTCAAAATGCAAGACAAATACTCAGAGTTATGCGAAAGAATTTTCAAAATACGAATGTAACATGCATATATGGATGTAATGCAAGTTAAACATGATGATCTACACCACCTTTGTCGTTCTTCTTCTAATAGAGCAATTAAGGAATCTCTTTTTGCGACTATCTCCAACATTTCCGTCAAGATTTCTCCTTCCTTTTTAACATCATCACTGGTCTTCTTATCATCTATAAAATAATGTAATTTTTATCATACAATTATTTTATCTCATCTTTCATAATATTGTGCAATATTTCATTTATGACATGGTCATATATATTCTTATAATAATTTTAATATTTTTTTATATTTATTCTTTTTTAAAGCACAAAAAATAAGGAAAATAAAAAGATTTTTAAAAACTACCAATAGCGTGTGTTAAAGTTGAAAACTCAAGTTTCAGAAGGTTTTTTTAATTTTTTGTCTACAATGATATTTCGAACTGAGTTTCAACAGTTTAAAAATAGCTCAATTTTTAATATATGAAAAATATTACCTTTTTTTGTACTATATTAATATGTAAAGAGCTAAATTATTTGACAAAATAATAAGTAACATTTTATAAAAAAAAAATATGAATTATACAATTAAAAAATAAAATTTGCGTATTACAATGCTATTTATGAAAGTGATTATAATATATTTTGTTACTTTAATATTTTCCTGCTACAAATGCTGTATTAACTTACAATTAGTTACGCACTGTATTTTTAAATTACAATATTGTTTAAATCTATATTATTAGCAGGATATTTTATACATCTCTTTTACAAAATCTTTCTATATTCAATTAATTGTAATTATTATATATATATATTAATTGTTATACAAATTAATGAGTAGAAAAAGAAAATAATTACCATCATTAGCTAAACGTTCGCGCAATTCTTGTTGCAATCGTTCATGACGATCTTCTAATTGAACTTCTTGTGCACGTACTAGAAGCTCTTTTTCATATCTGCGCAGCTCCGTGCGTTCCTTCATAAGATCAAACCATTCCCTAAGTAAATCGGCTTCTTCATGATTGGAACAATCTAAATAAAGTTATGTATAATTTTTCAAACTGTATTATTTTCATTTCTATATATGATGTATGACATATTTATTTCACAATATATTTTAATTAAAAATTTTTATTGAATATTATATTACATTGATAAAAATGCGTAAAAAACAAAAAATTAATCAAAGATCAAACAAAATAAAAATTATAAGATTTACGACTCACAAATTACATTCATAAATAAAAACAAAAAGCTATGTATGTATAATATTAAATATACCTATAATGAAAATATTAAAAAAATCAGAATCTCCATATATACATTTATGTAAAATATATTTTACCTCCTTCACCACGCAGCGCTTTTTCGACACTTACACCTCGGCTTTCCAATTCCTTCTGTTTCACTTCAGTTTCCTCCAATTTTCTCTGTATTTCTTGAGCCATACGCAATCTTTATATATAAAATATATCTAAATTAACAATGTTTTCAAATTAAAGCTGCTTTCCTAAACATTTGTATATTAAGCGTGCAGGAATGATGAAACAAAATTTAACTCATCCAATTTATTGGCGAGGATATCTTCTACAAGATTTCAAAAATTATGAAATTAGGAAACACATATACGACGATCTACCTTAATATTTTCATTAAAAAAAAATCAGCTATATTTATCAGTTACATTTAAAAGGAATAGTTTTAAAACATTTCATATAAGTAAAGTAATTATCTTATTATATTGTATTATATTTAATTTTTGTGAAAATTTTTCTAAAATTTCTCTCAAAAATTTAATGTATTTAACTGAGCATGTGTTATTCTTTTAATTTTTTGGAATATATTACGTAAGAGTACATTTCTTACCTCTTTAATTGAGCTTGTCTAGATACTTTTTTAGCAGACTTTGATTTACGTGGAATGCTATTGCATGATTCTTCAGTTCCAGTAACTTTTTGCGTATATGATGTCGATAAAGCAGCTGTTTTTGTATCATCATCCGACAAACTATTATCTGCAATTTCTAAAATTTTTGTTTTGCTATATTATGTAATATTTTGTCTTACTTTTGATACATTGATGGAATGACATAATTCATACATTTTTGTTATCATTAAAAATATAACAAATACATCTGTTCATCACAAAAATACACACGCTTTGCTAAATTAAATAATTATATAATGTGTTCTAATATTTATAAAATTAGCAAAAAAAGAATATTTCAAGAATATAATCAATACCTGATACTTGGGTGGTAGAATAATTAAGTGGTGGTGGTGGCACGGGTGGTGAATTTTCAGTAATAAAATTTCGTACAAGTATGTCTTCGCACATACTTTTAGGTCTTGTATCGGATTTTGATGAGGCAGTTTTGTCGAACTGTAAAGAATTTTAAGATATCAATTAAGAATTAAAAATAAAAATTTAAATAATTATTTTGAACAATCATAAGTTTTTAATATGAAATAATAATAGAGTAAAAAATATAAAATAATAGTTTAAAAAAAAAATTTAGAAACAATCCAATAATATTATAAATATTAATATATTATAAAATATTATAATATTATAAAAATTGACAATTATAGATCTGCTTTGTTAAACAAAATAATAGACAGACTTGAAGAACAAATAGCGATAGATATTACGTGCAATATATATTAAATCAAAAGTTAAATTATTCGCAAGAATTTTAATAAAATAAAAAAATAATATTCAAGCCTAAAAACAAACATGTCGCGAATCGTATAAAAATAAGCAACAATAATAACGCAAACGTTTCTGTTCTAGATTGAACTCTCTTCAGTGATATAAAAACGTAGAAAAGTAGGACATAAACAGTTAAAATATAAAAGTTATCAAAAAGAATTAATGTTAATGCTTCTAAATAATTCCTACAAAGGTCAACAAAGGTCAAATAATACTCACTTTTCCTCTTGATTTTGAAGTCAATCGAAACATTGACAGCTTGTCTTTCTGAGTAGGTGATGGAGTGGATTCTTTCTTGAAAAAAAAATCCGACACTGCTTGTATAATACTCTTTCTTCTCTCTGTATCTTTCGGTTTCTTTTTATCTCTCTTAATTATTGCACTATTGTCCGAACATGATAAACCTGCAGTATTCAATAATTCGTCCATTGATTTCGCGTTAGCCGCTGGTAATTTCTGAAAATTTATTTTCTTCGCGATACTTTTCATATTGTCCGTACTCTTACTAGTTTGTAATTTCAATTCGGAATTATCTACTGCGCTAAAGTAATACGATCTAGCTCTTTCAGTTTTTGGCGTATCATCTTTTCTCGCATCGTCCATCGAAAGTTGTCTGCGTGTCATCTTCATTCTTAATTCCTTGATCCTATCTTCGGGACTTAAACCTAAATCCTCGTCACTCTTCAATCTAGCTCGCTCTCTGGCATCTTGCCTAGCCTTTTCGGCTGTTCTTCTTGCTTCTTCGCTCTTAAATCTTGGCGGTGCGATTGGCGTCTTGAAAAGATCCTCTAGACTAGTCGGTCTTTTGTCCGTCATCTGCAATTGGCTTAGCTGATCGGCCTTCTTTGGAATTTGTTCTTTGGCTTCAACTTGAACACATTGCTCACGAGAGTGTGAAGACACCGAAGAATCCAGCAATTTGTGTGCCTCATCGGAAGTTGTACCATCTGGACTGTTTGTTAGTGATGTTATAGAAGCAGGCACAAACTTGTTACTTGTAATGGAAGAAACATTAGATGATTCCTGTTTCATCGGCGATAACATTGTTGTAGTAAAGGATGAGGCTCTAGCGGCTCTTCGAGCCTTTTTCTCGGCTGACTTCTGCTTGTGAGCCTCAACCTTATCCATCAAGAGATCCTGAATAACATTCTTCTGCTTCGACCGCTCTTTGGTGATTTCTTCAAGTTTTCGCGAAGTTGCCGGTGAATTGATACTACTGTTATTCGCAGTTGTTTCTTGACATTTGATCTCTTCGGCAATTATTTCCGCAGTATATGTCTGCGCCATGCTCTTCGAGTTCTTCCGCTTCGATTTTCTTACGTCGATAGAATCTTTCGCGTTGCTAAATTCCGCGATTCTAAACTGCAGCCTTTTTACGTATTCTAAATAATCTGGGTTGTTGGAATCCGCTTTGACTGGCTCGTCACGCTTTTCCATCATTTCTAGAGGAACTATAGATACCTGAGGATTAACCGGACTGGCGAGGACTGTGACAACTTCACTGGTTGTTGTATCTTCTGCCGGCTCCATCACCAATAAGCTATCTTCCTCTATTGATTGGAACAATTCCTTGTTAATAGCTTCTACCAATGGCTCTTGCATCGTGTTCTCCTTAAACTTCTCTTCGCTTTGTTCTTTGACTTTTTGAATTTCTGATTTAGTTGATGAATTATTCACAACGGGCTCGTTTAGTTTGCCAATCACATCCTCCATGGTGACAGGATCAATCTCAATCACATTGGCATCCTTGAAGCCTTCTTCCTCTTCCTCGCTGTAAAAATCATTTTCGAAATCCAATCTTGCTATTGGCGCATCAGCGATTGATAAATTGCACGTCGGTATATCAGGAAGAATCGTCTTGACGTTTACGAATTCGATGTAGCCTCGGTTTCTTAACATTGCAATATTGGAAGTGTCTTGGAGACTGTCATCTAACAATGATTCGTTGTCCGTATCCATGTAATTAATGTCCTCACCATTGACCAATAGGTTCGATGTGCTATTGTTTGGATATTTATGATCGATTAACCGATCGATTTTAGAATATTCAAGTTCTGTATCCTCCTCTTTGGCGATTCTGGCAGGCGTGGAAGTTAATTTCGCGTTATTTCTTCGTACAGTAATAAAATTAGGATCAATGTCGAGCTCTACGTCACGGAGATCGTCCGAGACTAAAGCTTCACCATCGCGAGCCCATTCGGAGAACTCTGTTTCGGTGAATGCCGCGGTGGTAATATCATTCTCTTCGGAATCATCTTGCTTGTTAGACATCACCGAAGCTTCGGAAGAACTGTTGCAGTCTTTTTTATTATCATCCCGCAAATCTAATTGTTCCATATTATTATTCAGCGTTTCAACAGTACGTGCGTTGTCTACTGATGAATCGGCATTCGATGGATCGACTAATAGGCGATCTTGCAAGAAGGAGACCTCGATAGAGTCTGGCTCGAAACTCTGACCATCGTCGGGATCGTAATGCTTGTATCGATCAACTCCCTCGTCAAGTAGAAGATCACCATCAGTACTGTGAATCTGTAATCTAGGGGGCGAAAGATTTATAGCAACAAATTGATCGTTCTCGACCGCTTCATTAGAATCGGACGAAGATAACGAATCGCTATCTATCTCAGAATCACCCGAACTGGCATCTTTATCCTCCTTCTTCTTGTTCCAATTCACTTGCGGCACAACAATGGACGTCTCGTGAAGAGGACTACGCGGTCTGAAACCATTAGTTTCTTCCGTGTTGCTCAAAAGAAATTTCTCCGTATTCGATGAGCTTTTCATATCCTCTATGGAATCCTTGGTCAAATTATTAGTTTGATGTAGAAACACTGGTTTGTCGATTAACTCTCTGTCTTTTATCGAAGACTCACCACAGATGTTAGGTGCTGTCTTTGATTTCAAGATACTGGACTCCTTTACCAAGTCAGGTAATTGCTGCGCTTTGGACGGATTTTCGATCGGCGTTGTCGGCTTGTATGCGATATCGTTTGATAAATTTCGGCAGCGATCGGTTGAAAATTGTCGTGAAAATAAAATCGTAGGTGACAATGGAGAAAGTGGCGCATTGTTGGTTCGCAGCTTATTAGCACCTTGAAAAAATTATATATAATTATATGCATATGATGCATTGAGTAGATGGAAAGTAATTTTACCGATTTCCCTGATCTTTCTGATTAATAATCAATGAGAACAAATCATATTGTATTATTGCAACATATCAAAAAATATATTTAGTCTAGTTAAAAGATTCGGAGATATCATAGAGAAAGTATTACTATAAAAAAATATTATAAAATATTGAAATTATAAATGTATATACATACAGTGTGTTTCATATAAAGTCTTACAAGGTGTTTTCGCCGAAACTTGATGGCGTAAACAAAAAATATTTTAGACAAAATTTATAGAGTTGTAAGGATAAATAGTTAATAATCTTGAATTTCAACTAAAGTCTCAATCAATGTATAGAAAACGCATAGTTTTTAAGAAAAAATATGAATTTGTAAGTTACATATATTTTTTCTTAATACCAATGTTTTCTTTATACCAATTAATTTTTCTAATTTTATGCATGAAAATATTGAGGGATAAAAATTATCAAAAAATAAATTTTTGAATTTTACAAGATATTTCACATAGTTTATGTCATATATGTCAAATTAGAGTATAAATTATTTCATATTAAACTATTCAATTTTTGATCATTCTATCCTTATAATTCTATTTATATATTAATATGCTATCCTTATTTTAATTTTTTCATCAAATATTGCAAGTAATCGATTTAAAAAAATATTTGGATAATTATTTACATTAACGGATTATCTCATCGAAGACCTTGATCTTCAACTAAGTTGTAAGGGTGCATTGCTGATTAATATTCACTTTGTTTTATTCGGCGATCTCGTATAGTTTTTAAAATATTTAATGAAAAAAGTTTACATTCAAAGTGAATGTTAATTAGCAACTTCACTCTTACAACATATGTGAAGGCCAAAATTATTGGCGAGATGTCCGTTAATATAAATAACTACTAAAATTAGGATCGTTTCGTTTAAATAGAATTAGGTTGAGCACATGATCTTGAAAAATAACACTTAAAATTTGAAATCTATTTCTTTCTTTTTCAAAACACTATAAATTTTGTTTAAAACATTTTGTTACACACCGTCAAATTTCGGAGAAAAAGCACTTTGTAACTTTTTATGTAAAACACTATCTGTATATATGTGTGTATGTGTAGCATTTTTTAAATAATATTGAATATATCCAAGTAATAAACAAAAATTTACATAGCGAAAGGAGACACAAGCTCCGATATAATAGTCATTCATCTATACCAGAGATCCAACATAATTGTAAGGCACCTCAATTTTTTCAATTCAACAAATAATTGCTAGAAGACGAGATTTGTAGAATAGAATAATATGTAAAATAAGAGAATGACTGAATCAGAAATTAAACCCAAGTCTTTCGCTTTCTGAGCAATTGTTTTTACAATTAAACTATTTAGATCTCACGCCAGATCTTATGCCACAAGACAATATATACGAGCAAACGATGGACTAGTTTTATATCATATTTTATCAATCACACAATGGATGTATGGCACTAATTGCTACAGAGAAATCTACAAGCTAAGATTAATTACAATATGATTTTAGAGAGATGATGATTTCTCTTTCATTGATAACTAAACTATAAATGCCTAGCATAAGCAATTACAAATCACAAGAGACTTTTAGAGAAGAATTGGGCTTTTGATAGATTGCAAGTGGTCCCTTTAGTATAACTTATCCATTGTTTCTCACGCATTAACGTAATAATCTTCAAAATGTGCCTTCATTATATTTGCACACAGAAATGTGATATAAAAAAACGTAATATAAAACTATAAAGATACCTTGTAGAAATGCTTGCATGGTAGGACTGGGCTCAGGCGCTGGATTTAACAGTTTTTGATGCTGAGAGATCGCGTCAGTGAAGTTCCTTAACTTCGTGTCCACGTTCGACGTTGAACCTGATTTTACAACGGAGCCACTCAAAACTGATCCGCCCAGTAAGTAACGTTTTTTCAACTCTAAAGAGAGTCTTGAGGCGATTCCTCCAGTGGAATGAGTGCGATTCAAAAGATAATCTCCCTTTCGCGGGTTCAGCAATGGTGTTCGGCTATTCGGGTCGACAGAAGCCGTCACATTGCAGTTCACCTCCTTGCTCGGTTCGTATTTAATTTGGTTGTCCTTCATAAGCTGCTCATTACTGGTACTCTGTTGCTTCTTGTCTTGCTTTATGTTGCTGTTAATCGAAGAGATCATCTTGCTCTTTATCTGCACTTTCTTCGGCTCAACATAAGTACCTCTTGTTTTCCGCACATACGAGTCATTAATAGTAATCTCAGGAATTTCATGCTGTGTCGGAGTCGCTTCATCGTGCTCGAATTCCGAATCGGTCGAGATCTCTGTCGCAGAGTTTTCTGCGCTCTCTTCAGTCGACGCGTCCTCCGATGATACAACCTACGAAACAAAGCCATTGTGCTGAATGAATATTACAGCGAATGTATAGCTAGATATAAGTTAAGTTTTTAGTAAATTAGTGTAAAAAAAAACAAATGTGAAGAAAGAGCCACAATATGCTAATATTTTGTTTATATAGTGTGCGTTGGATGCAATTCTATTATGTGTATAAATTGACATGTTTTATAAAATGCATGTGAATAAAAAAAAATGTTATTTCTCTAAGTGTTGCCTAAATCATCAGTATACTATATTATAACTCAAAAATATGCTCGATTAACGTAAATAAAAGAACACAAAAAAATATTTAAAAAATAAACTAACTTAAACAAAAGATTAAATTAAAATAAAGATTAAAATTAAAATTTATCGCATTATATTATTATATTATATTATCGCATTATATTATTATGTTATATGTAATAAATGTTCAAAAAACTAATTCAAGTAATATCAAGATCGTTCTCTTTCACATTTAATTCTTATACATAACAGCAGGCACGCACGCACGTACAATACAAGAGCAATTTCGGAATTACATAGCAACTGATTAATAATAACTGATTAATAACTAACATTTTGTGTCACAAAAAGTTGCTGAAATTAATTAGCTGTTATTTTTAAATAACATATAAAGAGCATATAAAAAAAGAATAAAATATCTTTTAATAAAGGACATTAGTAGTTTTACATATGATAAGATAACAAAAATATTTTATTTTTTGTGCTTTTTGTATGCATTTAAAAATAATAGCTGATTTATTTCAACAGCTTTTCGTGGAACACCCTAGAATTGATATTCTTTGTATGCAAATTTAAATTGGTTTTACATCTTTTTAGAAATAATTTTTGTTCGTGTGTGATTTATACAAATTTTCATAAAATTATAAATAATCATATCATGATTGTGATTAAAATTAAAAAAAAAAAAATCCAGAAATTTGTTATTCATTTTCAATGTTGAAAAAATGCATTATATAATAGATTTATTTTATATACATATATATATATGCATATATATATATATATATATATATATATATATATATATCAGACAATTACATATATATATATATATATATATATATATCAGACA
>JBCAUJ010000002.1:8056624-8083447 GCA_038406275.1 Cataglyphis albicans | reverse complement strand
AATTGTCTGATACATATATTAAATTTATATAATAAAATCCAAGTTTTGTAATTAAAATGAGAATGTGGTGAGACATTTAATAAAGTATTGGCTGGTGGTAATCTTTAAACAAATTAGTCAAAATGGGTGAGTAAACTGCTATTTTTAACACGAGCTAAATCAAACACAAACGATTAATGATTTGAGTCACTGTTAATAATAAATTAGTTCAATAACACTCCATTCATACACAACAAAATGATTACCTTTTCTTTAGTGCTCCTTATTCAGTTGATTAAAAACTATTCCCTTTGAGAATTAAAAAGTCAATCACCAGCCAAGATTTATACACGTGTTCCTTTTTTATCTACTTTATTAACACATCTCACAGTTTTCTCAAGTTTAAAATCATAATAATCGTAAAAGCAAAATTACAATATATATTAGAGACATAAATATCGATAAAATATATAATCATAGAATTATAAATCGTGAAATATAATTATAGATTTTCAATTTTTTATAAGTGGGAAAAAATCTAGATTCATAAATCTACAGAATTCTAAAACTGACAGTAGATCTGACAGAAAAAGTCAGATAACTATAACTTCTTTGATAACTTCACTCATACAAACATATTATATGTATAAAATCATCAATAGTCAATATATAATCAATTTATATAGTACAAACACATATAGTATTATAGCATCGAGTTAGTGTACGAATAAATTCTTCAATCAATTTGAAGCTGACTTTTAGTTATCAAAAATTTATTTATACACTATATTTTTCATTGTTAATATTAAAATTTTTGATAAATATTCATAAAAAGTTATATTCCTTACCAATTACTTTAAAAAGTTAAATTCTCATATTGAACCACATAATTATAAATTTTTATTTTTTCAATTTATTAATGATTATATAACAACCATAAGAAATGGCACACAAATATAAAAAATATCAACAAAAAAGAACACCCTGAATAACAAAACCAAATATAATCAAACATAAAAATGGAATACTTTAAAGTAATATGAAAACCAGAAATATCGCTATATGTAATTCAAAGTTATGTACGTGTATTTGTATGTGTTATTCAGTATTTTATCCTGTATAACATATATGTATGTTAGTGTGTGTTAAAGAAATAAAATATAAGGTTTTATGAATATTTATCAACTTGTTAATTGTTAATATTAAAGAAATATATTAAAACAAAATTAAACTTTCAATTGAAAATCTCATATTTTACTCGAATTATGTGGAAATAAAATTTTGCTATCCTAATTGTATTTTATGTTTGAGTTTAATTGAAGCAAAAAACTCTATTTTCAGTCGTTATTCAACAATTATCTATGCATTCAAATATTTTTTAAAAACGTACTTCTAAACTTTTATACTTTTTTCATAAGTTTTTTATATCAAAAAACAATAGAAAAACTATCAACTTTCATAATTATGGAAAAACCTCAAAACAAATATAATTCAAGTTGAGCTTTTTTTGTAAAATATTATATCAAAATTTTTTAATGTGACATTATATCAATATATCACGAAATTGTACATTTGTCTTTCTTCGAATGATTATTATAAGAAATAGATTTTATGGGTTCCTCAGGTTTATTTGGCAAACATCGATTTGTAGAATAATGAGTATTTTTAGTCGATGATATACTTTGATTTTGCAACTTTACATCTGCATTTCGATTTTCTGCTGTCGTTACATTCATGCTATCCTTACTAATTTCGTTGTCTAAATTGGAAAAATTCGTTGTGTTCTCATTTTGTATCTTTTCGACATTTGATTTTGGGAGTTTTTGAATGCTCTTGATATCGTGATTTTTAATATTTGAAACATCCTGATGATGAATTTTCGGGGTATTATTAATATCTTGACTTTGTAATATTGCGACTTTTTTTGCATCCTTGGCTTTCATTTCTGAAGGCTTTTCAGCATCCTGACTTTGGATGTTAGAAACATCATTGTCATTCTGACCGTGTAATTTTGAAATGTCGCCTACAGTTTGATCTTGTAACTTTAATAAATCTTCCACATCCTGATTTTGACTTGAAAAGTTTAAACTTCTCTTTGCAGACTTTTTTCTTACCGGAATTTCAGGCACAATTTGTAGTTTTGATGTATCTTCAACATCTTGATTTTGATACAAAGGTTTCAAATTTCTTTTCGCAGACTTTTTTCTTACCGGGATTTCAGGCGGAGAAAGTTCCTCGTCAAAAAATGTGAATGAATTAGAAGTTGTCGTTGCATTATTTTGAGAAAAATTAATTTCATTGGAGAAACATTCTTGTTCCAATCTTTTAGGAACTTCTCGAATGCAGTTTTGTATAGAATTATCATTTGCAACCTTTGTATCTATAACGTGGACAGCTGCGTCCATTACTTTGTCGACAATTGCAATTTTTGCCGTGGACACATTTTCAGATATTATATCTCTTAATTCAGGCATTGATTTTGAATTAGCTCTAATATCTTTACAAAAAAACCGTGGTTTACTCTTATTTAAAATCGTATCACTTTTATGTATTATATTATGTTTTATAGCTTCCCCTGTGTTATTATTTAACAATAAAGAAGCAATTAACTTTGTATTATTATTTTCAAATAATAAATTTTTATATAATTCCGTATCTTTATCCAGAATATTTATTTGATTTTTTATCTCTTTGTTATTATTATCTAGAGCAATTTTGTCTGAAAATATCGAATTTTCTTTCTTTTCTTCATTTGCTTCACTGTTTAAAATACTGTTCTCCGAATCAATATTAATTATATCCTCTTTTTTAATTGTACTATTATCTATCATGTTATTATTTAAATTCACATTAACTTCTTTTTCTTTATGTATATTATTTATGTCATTTTTCAGAATATCCTCTATTGACTTAATTTTTTCTGTTTCCTTCATATTATTTGTAATATCATTCTGATCATTTTCTGTATCTGTATTTAAAATAGTTTCTAGGTCTATAGTTGAATGTGAGACATCTGTATTGTCATTCTCTAATTTAGGAATATTTAATGACGCAGAATCAATATAATCAATATCAATATCATTTGAGTGAGGTTGCAATTCGACAAGATCATCATATATTAAGTCTAAATTGTCATATAATGTTTCTCTTTTGTCATGTTTCTCTTTCGTCATACATATTTCATTTACCGACAAATGGGATTGAGAGATCATGCCGTTATCTTCCGCAATTCCATTCTGCGTTTCTGCGATTTGATCAAATTGTCGATCAATCGTGTTAATTGTTTTGTCGTTTATATTCTCGATATCAATTTCCAAGTTTCGATGTTCATTTTGTTTAATAGCGACTCCAGTTGCGTTGGAAATTTTATATTTGTCACAATTATTTGAGGAACTGGTCTTATCGAAATACTGTAACATTTTCTCTGTATTTATCTTGCTAGATAATCTAGGTTTAATATCTAACTTTACCACTTCTATTTTGGATGTGTCTTCAGTTTCTTCAGCTTTCTCGTTTTGTGCCGATTGACATTTCAAAACTATCTTCTTATTCTCGGTGAAATATTTGCTCATTTTTAACCGAGCACTCTCGGTCGATAATGGTCGAAGTCCATTTCCTACGATTTTGTTCCTTGCTTTTCGTTGTTGTAAGTCGCGTTTCAGCTTATCAAATGCGCTGTCACAATCCGGAATATAATGCGATTCCTGAGGAACCAATAATTTCGAGGTTTCTAAAGATAGTTCTTCAAGCTGTATCTCTTGCGTTGGAGATGGAGACGTTATTGTCACTGTTGGGTATATCGACTTCGGTAATACGCTCGCAGCGATCATTGGTGTTACTGCATGTATGTCAATTTTTTCATCAGCAACATCACTCATGTGAATATTATTACTATCATCGATAATATTCTTATTTTCGCTATCTTTATTTTGATTAATAGCACAGATATTTTCATGTTTATGCATCCCTACTTCTTCAGATAAATTTGATTTCGAATATTCTACTAAGTCGTCTGAATGACTACTGGTGACTAAATTGTTATTTGGTATCTCAATCGTTCGATACGTCTCTGATAATGAAGAAGATAAACAATTTCTATTTAAAGATGAAGCGACTACACCCGGCAAATCATCAACATTTAGGATAGTTTCGTTATCAGAAACCTTAAGATCCTTGCTTACTTCAGTGCAAGGTGTAGCATCCGCAAGTGTAATTTTCGCAACTTGTTCCGAACTAGTTTCATCACTTTGTGCAATACCTTCTTTCAAGTTATTTATATCTAACGATTTCTTAACTAATTCATTTAAGTTAGAATTATTAACATTTATACTTAAATCAATAGAGTTTGAATAAAAATTTTTCGTATTAATATTGACAACACCATTTTGCAAACTATTACTATCAACTCTGTTATTTGAACCATTTAAATCTAATTGAACGTTTTCATCCACAAAACTTTCATATTCGGAACTGCAATTTTCTTTATCCAAACGATTATTATCAGGAATATTTGTACAAAAAATTAAAGATCTATTTGGATTTGAGATGCTATCATCAGTACTAGCTGGTATTGGTAAAAGCGTTGAATTGGTTTCGCAAATTACACTTTCGGAAGTTTGAATAACATTGAAAGATGTACCATTTTTATTGGCGGAAGTCATAGTGTCCTGATTATTTGCACTTAAAGCTAATTCACCAGAAGTTAATGCAACCTCGTTGGAAGATTCTAGAAATTCTTCGAGATTGTTTCTGTCGAATAATGATTCATTATCATTTGCATTCATGTTGGATACTGAAGGTATTGTTACTTTAGATTCGAAAGAAATGAGCGATTCTTGAGCTATAATGGGATCTATAGATCCTTGAGAATGTTTCACCTCTGTTTCCGAGCCAGTGTCAGTATCGGAGCTGCGTGGTGGCACCTTCAACCATACTTCTTGCTTTCGAAGTTCTCGAGCGCGGATGTCCTCCTCATCTTCAGTCGCAGTGCCACTTTCATCATCTAATAGAAAAAAAATCAAATTATATAATATATATAACATATAAGAAAATAAAATTTGAAATTAAATTATCTCCTGTAATATGATGATGTATAAACATAAAACTTACAAAACTGTACAATACAATGAGACAGATACAATATCAAGAAATGATGAGAAAATTAAAAGCTCTAAGATTATCTATCGATTTTGAATCGATTAAATACCTTCACTAGTGTATTCGTCACTAGAATCTTCATATTCGTTGCTGCCAGTATCCGATTGGCCAATTGTAGCATGTGGATAAGAATAGCGCAGTGTCCAATTTTTAGCCAACTCGAGAGTTCCTTCGGTTGTTAGCGGCTGGTCTATAGCTTCCTCAAATATTTCGTCCTCTTCATCAGAATCACTGTGTATCAAAATTAAACATTAATATTAGATATTGTAGAGCTATATAATACAAAGCTATGATACAAAGAATATTGAATACTAATAATGCATATATGTAACTTGCCTCATATCAGAAATTTCATCACTAGACCCCATTTCTGCAGTAGAAACACCAAAATTTCTATCTGTCCACTCGTCTTCGTCCATTTGACTATGAGCTTCCTCAGGATCTGACATTTCTGCTAGATTTTCAAATTCAATTCTCTCTGGAGTTTGACCACGATCGAGGAGATCAAGTCCAACAATGCCTTCCAATGGTGTTTTAGCCTAATATAAACATGTACATATGTTTGCTCATTAGAATATATCATTTTTAATTAGATTTAAATTTTTAATTTTTTTTAGAAAGTACCGTTTTTAGAACTTTTTGTATTTATAGCTTTTGATGCATTTTTGTTACATCATTATAAAATATTGTACAATATTATACCTTTTCTGGTGTTTTCGATGTAATCCCGGCATTGGGTACATTTTCTTTATTCACCAAATTAATTCTCTTCTTTTCTGCTCTAGTCTTCATCGTTCCCGATAATCCAAAGTGCTGAGTACAATAAAAGCGCCCTCCATTTTTTTCTCGATCAAACGTGTGATTTCCTATGAAAGATAAAACAAAAAATACCATATTATTATTACCAATAATATAAAATTATTGAAACATAATAAAAATATATATTATATGTTTTGTTTAATACTTTTATTGCTGCATCAAGTTACAGCAAGTTATATCAAAATATGTTTATATATTTACAAGAAACATGTAACAATTATGCTGAACCAATGTGATTCTCCTTGAAATATATTGTTAAAGTTACAAAAATTCTAATTCTTTTTTTTATATTACTTTGACTTAAAAGGTAAAATAATCCTTCAAAAAGCTAATGCTTATATTTGATTCTAAACAATTATCATCGAAACAATGAGGTATATACAAAATAGTTTTAATATATTTTTATGATTTTTTTATGCAAAAAAACTGTGTATTTAAATTTTCCAAAAATTTAATTTTTCAAAATATTTCAGTTTTCATAATTATTTTTGCAAATTTTCAAAACTTTTAACTAATCAAATTTTATCAATATTATCCATATATGATAAAAGTTTAAATATCATAAAAATATTAATATAGATAAAAGTATTTTGAAAAATATTAGATTTTTGGAAAAAATCGAAAAACACAATTATAAAGTACATAAAAATTATAAAAGTTCTGTCTAAAATATTTTTTTACATATTTCATCATTTCACAATAATAATTATTTAAAATCAAATATAAGTATTAGTTTTGACAAGTTATATCATCTCTCAAATCTCAAAATAGGCACAGGTATAAAAGAATATGTCTCTATTTGTGTTTAACAACATATTTTAAAAAGAATCAATTTTAAAGAATATTACTTGTTAGAAATTAAAAATCTGTACTTTTACAGATATATGTATGTCCTTTATAATTTTTATTAACTCAAAAATTGGTTAAATTCACAAATTATTTACACTTTCGAATGTAAAGATATTTATATTTACAAATGTCTGATATCACGGATTTTTAATTATAGAATTATTTGCAGAATGCAATTTTTGCTGAACAGAAATCCATACATTGATTAATTTTTAAACTTTTTCCCGTTATTTTTTCGTTTTTACATAAATGATTCCATCTATCATGAATTTTCAATGAAATAAAAAGTAAACACAAATAACTTTCAACATATAAAAAAAATAATATGCTACAAAATATTTATACACACATAATACACTTTTCGTAATATTTATATTACTTTTTATAGGTCATTGTTATTTGTATATATACTATATAATAGTACTAGTTTTACGATTTATATTTAAATTCTCTTTAACAAAAAGTGAATAACTAACCCATCTTTAATTTGTTACTCGCCCATCATTTTTAACTGAAAATAAAGCTCGAAGTTGTAAATACCATTACAGAGAATAATATACATATTAAGATTTACTATAAATATTTTATAGTTTTATTTATATCAATATTCAGCAATTTCTATTGGCCTCGGTATTGTTACATCAATAAAATAATTGTACAAACTCGTTCTTCTACATTTTTGTAATCGTGATATTATGAAGAAAGAGACGAATATTACCTATCCTTAATGAGGTGGAGCAATATTCACATCGAAAACAACCACGGTGAAAGAATTTGCCTTCCGCGCTAAGCCTTTCCATTAAATAAACTCTTTTATTGCAAAAATGGCACATCTCTGAACTTCCTTGCACTGGTAGAACGATGGTGGTTTTAGTATTCTACACAAATAAAATTTATATAATCTAGTATAACAATTATTAATACTTTTCAATGTAAAAAATTATTAAAACTATTAGTAAGATTTCTTAACAGTGAATTTTAATAGAAGTTTTTATATTATTATCATAATAACCAATTACATGCACACAAAGACATATACATGTGAACAGACAGAATGATACACACATAGAATGCATATTTTAAATTAGTAAAATATCTCATACATGATTAAGTTACAAAAAATTTTTCAAAAGACAAAAGTTATATAAAAAATGTCAAACGTAGGCATCTTTTGCTACTATTATCTTTTAGGTGACAAGTTTCAAAGTTCTGTCTACAAGTTTTTAAAATAAAAATTTATTATATTTTTATTGCAAAATCTTATTCTAAACGTTATTTATTTATAATTATTAATATTTATAATTTTCGTAGAGAAAATTTTTTATCTGATATTTCGGAAATATTTATCATCATCAATAATAATAATAATAATAATAATATATGTATATGCATAATTATTAATATTTTTTATTTGCTCTGCATTAATTTATTACTATTTATAGATATATCTTATAAAAAAATATTTCTGATATAAAGTATTTTTTACCTAAAAATTTTAGGTATTGAATATAATAAAATAGAAATCAAATTCTGTAATAAAAATATATAGATTTCTATTTAAAAAGTAAAATTAATTAATTGATCATCAAAATTAATCATCTATGAAAAAATTAATATCAAAAATTAATTTTCTTGATATCCTCAACTTTCTGTCTAAAATAAATTTACATAAATTTCAATATGTTTCAATTATTTGAGATATTTTACTAATTCATTTAAAATAGATCCATTTTGTACATAACATTCATTAATCTTAGCAATTCTAATTTATAATCTGTCATAACATTTAGAGACACGATATCGCATCAATCTTAGATGCTATTTTGTAATTAAATAATTCATATTCATAAGAGAATAAATATTTTTATATAGTTAAAAAAGATACATTCTAAGTATTTCTTCAAAAATACAAGCTTATTATTAATCTGCATCTTTCTTGAAAGATTTAATAAAAGTATAATGTTTTGTAAGTTGATCAATATATATAAAATACAAATAGATACCTATATACAAATAGATACCAAAAAATACTAATTCTAACATTGCATTGACCTTTTTCCTATAGAAATCGTAAAGATCGTATTTACCGATTTCTGCAGCTTGGGTTCCGTATCCTGACTTTTATTCGAAAATTGTTCAGCCATGGCTGAAACTTTATTGTGTCCGAGCGCGCTACCCTCTCGGATCTTCTTGCCTATATTCTTCAGGGTATTGTCTATGTCAGCGTACTTACTGTAAGTGTCTCTTTGATCGTTGCCCCGTTTCTCCATCTTGATCTGCCGAGCTAAAAACTGAATGAAACATATACACATCTAAAAAAGTGCTAGAACGTCAATGCTATTGTGCGTTTCTTTGCCAACCTGCTCGCGACTCCACTTTGGCACTCTCTCTACGCGATCATGACGAGTGCCACGGCCCATCTTGTTCTCTTCGATTTTTTTTTCAATCTCTTTCACGTTCCAATCCGTCTTCTCGATCTTACCTACATGCACACAAAAGTATTTTATTAGTGGACCTAACATGGACATAACTTATTTGACTTGATACATGAATAAATAAAGTGAAATATATAAAAGTTAATTTCTTTTGATCAAAAATATTTCAAAATTATACAAGTTTCTCTCATTTTCTTTCTTTTTTTGTGTAATTTTGTTACATACATATAATATTCCCCAAAAATATGATAACACTGAAATATCTCAAAAACTAATTATAATAAAAAATATATAAGAAGCAAAGTCTAAAAAAGTCTAAAGCTTAAAAAATCTATTTTAAAAATTAAAACTTTTTCCGGAAAATTTTATTTATATCACTTTAGAAATGTTTCAACAAATCAGCTATAAAAATATGCAATAAAAAACAAGAGTTTAATTTAATTTGGCCTTTATTTAACCTTGAAAATTTTATCTAAAGTCAAACTGTTATCACTTTAAAGTAAATTTTTTAAATCCTACAAATTGCTTCATATTTTTTATTATAATTGGTTATTTTCGAGATCTTTCAGCATTATCAAATTTTAACTAAGAACCTCATATAATTAGGTGCAAAAAACCTCATTAAAATTAGACAAATAAAATATTAAAAGAGTATGTACAAACCGATGGCACGTAAGAGATCTTTAGGTTTTTTCTCCGAAGATGTTGCTCCTTTTAATTTATCTTCAAAATCTTTTATTCTTCCCGAAAATTCTTCATCCACATTACCTCTTTCGTAACCGATGTGTATCTTAGGTTGTCTGTCCTAGGAATAATTGATAAATTAATAATCTTTTACAAGCAAACAAAGATCACAGGAAATAACATAAATAATGCAAAGCAAGTACCGTCAATATTTTATGAAGAACAATTTTAATATAAATATATACAAAATACTTCAAAAAGTCCATATAAAATAATTAAGTAATTTTCTAATAAATTAAAAAATAAAATAATTAAGTAATTTTCTAATAAATTAAAAAATAAAATAATTAAGTAATATTTTCTAATAAATTAAAAAATTAGATCTTTTTCATTAAATTTTTTTTTATTACCAAAACTTGGATTATCAAATGCTTGGAAATTAAAAAAAATTTTCTGAAAAATTAAGTAAAATAAATTTTAACAGGACTAATAAATAATATTAACTTGAACAAATTAAACCCATTTTAATTTTAAGATTCAATATAAATAAGATATTTAATAAAATTAAAAAAAAAAAATTGTAAGCAAAATAGAAATTAATATTTTACGCAAAAAAAATGTAATTTACCCATACATTTTTTCTGGTTGATTTATACTATTTAGATGTAAAAATATATTAAAAACTATAAATCTATATGTGTATATATGTACTTTGAAAAAATATCAACCTAATATCAAAGATGTAGAAAAAAGCATCAAGTATATTTTTTTTCCTACTTAAAATAATTTTTTACAAAAATGGAATTTGTTCCAAAACAATAGCTTTTTAAACAATAGTTTACAAAAATAAAATAACACAGGCATATTTAGTACGCCCGTTTCCTGAATAATATAATTTATAGACAATCATGTATATATTAATTTCCAAACATATTATTAATCCACGAAAAATTTGTTGAGATTAAACGATGATAATGATGATAATGATTTCTTGAATAGAAATTTTTACATTAAAAATTTCTATCATATTACTCCTGTTCATAGAATACATAAAACAACATTTTTCTTATATAATTGGCCCAAACTATCGATTACTAATTAGTAAGAACTTGAGCGGTTCAGTTTTATCTAAGATTCGAATCTTATGGTAAAATAGTCGCAATATTGAATAGTTCGCCTTGCTGTTGCGAGACATCATTGTATTTCTTGATTATAATTTGTTAGTAGTGAGACGAACTTATTAACATATGTCACAAGATTATTAGAGATTATCCAAATATAAAAAAATGTAATTATGTTATTAACTTTTAAAAAAGTTAATTTCCTCAGAAATAAAATCTTATATGAAACAAATCTATTCTATATTTTTGACTAATTTTTTTGTTCATGTAATATTATTACATCGATGGTGTCATAAGTTACAGAATACTTATATAGAGTTTCTAAAACTATTTAATTATTTTAAAAACAAAATTTAATAACATAAAAAAATGTAACAGTTGTATTCAAATAACAATTTAAATATACTAAGGACATGCACGTAATATACAGAATGTCTCCAATTTACACATCAAAACTTCGAGAGCGTATAAGAGATCGATAAACTAAAACAAAAAGTTCTTTAGAGATTTGCTCGTTTTTGTTTCGTTTGAAAGAAAATTGTAAAAAAGAAACAAAAAATTTTTACCAAAAAACTTAAAATTATTAGGTTTATTAAAAAGTACTACAAAATAAAAGTTGTAAGACATGGAATTAAAAAAAAGTAAGTTAAAATCCTCTTGAGGTAAAATTAGATTAGAAACAAAATTTTGGGTTGTCGCGTATTTACTTACAATCCTGTAATTTTATCAGGAGTATTTTAATTCACTCTCTTTTCTTAATGTCATGTTTTGCAGCTTTTGTTTCATGACTTTTCGAAGTCTAAGAATTTTAATATTGTTTTAAGTTTTCTGATGAAATTTTTTTTTCTTTTTTGCGATTTTCTTCAAAACAAAGCAAAAACAAATCTTCAAAAGATTTTTTCTTAGTTTATACGATCCCGAAATTTTGATGTTTAAATTTGGAATGCTCTGTATACATTGAATTAGTGGTATTAATTAAATTAGACATGTAATCTATTATTTTAAAAGCATAATCAATCATAGAGTTCGTAATTATTTAAAAATTAGATGCATTTTTATCTTAAACTCTAATTCTTTAAACTCAAAAATGAAATTAATGCAATTTAAATTAACATTTGTTAAACTGAAATAAAAAAGAAGAAAATAACTTTTTTATTTATATTTATACATATGTACATGTACATGTATAAATCCTTTTTTTATTTCAGTATTTTTTTCTTTCCGCATAAATATTGGATCTTATAAGTGCGATAATAACGAAATACGACTGTGAATAAAATAATTCTTCATACAAAAATGAGTTAAAAATATCTAGGCCTTATTATTTAAAATATTTTATTAAGCTTCATATTATAATCAAAACTACTTAATGACATATGCAATTTATTTTTTCAAACAATTAATTTAATTTAATTATTTTAATTTAATTAAGTTAATAGCCATTTTGTAATAGCCATTTAATAATAGCCATATAGTTAATAATAGCCACTCTATCATGCCAAGCATCTTTTAGAAACAATAACTCTGTTATCTGTAGTATTGAAAGATACAGATTTCAGATTGATGAATAGAAAAAAACATTCATCTGCACTCATGATCACTCTGGCTTACTGGGTAGAGTATTTTCTGTTCTAGATCTTTTACTCTGTCCTTGAAATCTGGTGCAGTTTGACGATATAAGAAAATCGAATAATCCTCAAACGGCCCGTCTTTTTCGTGTTTTGCATTGGCTTGTAACATTTGCATGCTTTTGTAGAATTGTTGCGTCGCCATCTTGCGCAAATATTGCCGCCTCTTCATGCGCTCAGTTCGATGCTTTTCGATCTCATCGAGTCTTTTCTGTCTCTCATCCTTTATTGCGAATTTAGAATTATCATTAGCCATAAATTGACCAACAATTGTAAATCAAAAATACTAATATTTTTTTATGTTAATAATTTTTTTTTATAGCAGAGTACACTATTATATTTTGAATTAACTATTATAAGACAGCATAAAGCAAAGACAAAAGAATTCATGATTTCTTAAATCATTTAAGGACCCAGTCTACCCTAGAGTGCTGAAAAACAATCGATTTTTTAAACATTTTCTACGTGTACTGGCTTTTTTCATTAGTTGAAAAAAAAGCAAAATATCCCAAACTTAAAAATATTGATGCGTTATTTAAACATTAATAAAAACATGTGTAAAACGATAAGAAGATCAATTTCTAATATTCCTCTAGAAAAAAAAATCTTAAGAATTATAAATTTTTTATATTGCTAGAGTAATCTGGGCCCTTAAAAAACAAAATTTTTCATACAGAATTGCAAGATTAAAAAAACAGAAAATTATAAGAATATAAACATAAAAAGAAAAATTAAATGGAAAATAATATAAATAAAATCAACCTGTAAAATATTTCGTAATTTATTGTAAATAAATATATTTTTATTATATTTTTATTATAAAATATTGCTAGCTTAATTGTAAATTTGATATCTAATAATCAATTATATTATTACTGTATTTAGCCAGTATTCTGCCAGCAATTTACACATATATCAACAATAGATAGATTGCAATTATTTTTTTGTGGTCTCTCTTCTAATTGTAAGAAACAAGTTAAAAAATTGTGATAACAATTATGTGAAAATGTATACATAAGATTGTATAAAAAATGACATAACTAACGAGTCTGTTTTGTTCCCTCCTATGCTGGATAATGCGCATTCAGAATATATCTATTTTCTTCCGTAGTACGATAAAGAAAAATCCAACAAATGCGATTAATAATGATATGAATATCCTGCGCCATCTAACAGCTCCGATTTTCGGCCATTGTGACTATATAAGATTCAAGTATATTTTAATTATTTGAGAAGTATATTTATTACACGTGTATATAATTATTATTCGTGTTTAGTTTTTTAATAAAAAAATTCTTTTTTAAATTTAAACTTTCATTATTTTATTATATTCTTGCAAAATATTCTTAAAACAATCCGAGAAAAAATGGACTTATGTAATTATGTAACATCATATATTAGCTGAATATGATCTTGTGCCCATTTTTTTATATTTATGTAAAAGAATATACATATTATCTTTAGAGAAACAAATTGTGTAATATTTTTGTAATAAAAATAAAAGTATTATTAATAAAATATGTTCATATATTACAAAATTCTATTTACAAAATTTTATTTTCTTTGAAAAATTTAATTGCTACTTGCAAGATAAATATTGATATAATTAAATGTAAATTAAAAGTAGATTAAAAACTCTCTCAAATAACAAGCAATTTACTATATATAATTAACTGTAACACAGTACGCAACTCTCTTCCCCCCTCCATTATCAAAAAAAATATTTAAAAATATGCAGGAATTAAAGTGATTTATATTGCATAATTTCTTCTATATATATATATATATATATATATATATATATATATATATATACATTAAATATTCATAACGTTTTAGATTGATCGTAATTTAGATTTTTAGAAATATATTCTGTAATCTGATTATGCATATAAAAACTTTCACATATATATTTTATTTTTATACCATATATTTTGCAATATTTTTATATCCCTATTTTATCCAATTAAAACAAATGCAATAATGATACTATATGCTTTTAAACAACTATAATAAAGCATATGGAGAACTGTAATAAAGCATATGGAGAAGATAAATAGTATAAAAAAATATATGCTAAATCAAAATATCATTAATGCATTCGTTTATCTTATTGTTAGAGCCGTTGTAACTGCAAAACTGCAAAACTGCAAAAAAAAAAAAAAAAAAAAAAAAAAAAAAAAAAAACAAAAAAAATTTCTTTCACTTCCCATTGTTGCCCTCATTTTCTCGGTATTGCGTCTCTTTCGAGAAAGCCGACTAGTTGTGTTGTCCTTTTTATCCATGTGAGACTGTACATTTTCATTAGCATACCGCGAGCGCGAGTGCCTCTTCATAGACTTTTCTTCAGGTGTCAATTGTTTCAGTTGTTTTGGATGTGCGCTGCATTCCTCTGCTTCTGCTTCCTATTATAATATAAATATTGCTTAAATTCGTGATTATATATATCTTATACAAGTATTTTTTTGAAATTTTTTGAGAAAAATAGTAACAATTTTAGTGCGTATTAACAAAAAGAAAATGTAATTTCAAACAAAGATAGAAATTACAAATTTGTAATTAAGAACATTTAATAAATTATTGTTACATTTTCATAAACTTATATGTTAGCAATGAAATGATTGAGACTGAAAATATTGAATCTTCCTGATCTCTTTTTCTATTTATACCTTTATACTATAATTTGAGAGCAAATTATCATGTTTTAAAATTTGTAGAAAGTTCTAGAGAATAGACTTTCTTTATCTTTAGTTACTTACTAATTTTGGATGCTTGATGTACGGAATATCGCCTTTGAAAGCTTCATATATTTGTGTTAAATAAGAAAACATAGTAAGTGTATCAGGAACATCACATTGAGCCATTTCTTCTCCTGTCATTATCTGTAAGTATTATAATAATTTTATTATATAATTATTTTTAATTCTTTTTATAAATAACCAAAAAAATATACAGATAATTTCTAAACAATATCAAACAGTAATTTATATTAATGTTGTCATTATAATCCCGATAATTTAATTTATATAATTCAATAATTGTGTTTACTATCTAAAATAAAAATATTTATCAATAGCTAATTTGTAAATGATGTAACTTATATTTTTCCTGTCTTTATTTTTCTTTAAAATTCTTTATCGTTTAAAAATCATAGAACATATTAAATAATTTATGATTTAGAATATATAATTGAAAATATATATAAAATAAAGAAAAAATATATGCACATAATTGATATTGGAGCAAACAAATAAAAAAATGCAGTATGCTTACCGGCGGTATATTCAATTCCTTTTCCAACGTATCGAAGGCGAGTTGATTGTTCTTTACTACATCTTCTGCGTTTAAGCTATAAAAATTTATTAGATCTGGACGGTATCTATGAATAATTGCACAAATAGCTAAACCGTCTTTGAAGGAGGCACCCATATCTTCAATGTGAATTTTATCATACAATGCAACTTGCTTTTGTAGCCAACGAAGCAATGTGTCTGGATGAATCTGAGCCTCTACTCTTAGATCTATATAAAAAAATATTTTATCTCTCTTTACACTCACATCATACTTAAAAAATAATTAAAATATATTATTTTTTATCCATGATATTGTTGTGTACGTGTGATTTATATTAAAAAAATTAATATTCTTATATATATATATATATATTGGAAATTTCCATAATATTAAATTTTTAAATATAATACAAAGTTTGATAGAAAATATAGAAAAACAATAAATGAAATTGAAATTACTATTGTATACTTACAAAAAAAACTGATATTAAAATTATATCTATCTTATTTAATATCTAAGCAAGTTGATAAACATTATATATTTTTACTTTATTTTTTACCATTTTTTTTACCATTATTTATCTAACAACCATTATTTATCTAACACCCATTATTTATCTAATTACTTGCACCATTATTTATCTAACAACTTCAAGATTTTATTTGCATTAAATTTTCTGTATTTTTAATTAAATTTTTTAGTTTTTATTATATTTATAATCAATGCACAAGAATACATATTCTCTTGTACAAATTAAGAATTGATACATATAATTTGCTAGATCAAAAATTAGAAAAGTTGACAAAGTTGATAAAATTGAAAAAGTGACCCCCTATGACAGTGTGAGTTATATTTTTAAATATGTAATAAGATTTTCCTATTTTTTTGGTTAATTTCTTTTAGAATATTATATTAAACTCATGATATATACATAAAACAAAGCATTAGCATTTAAAATTATGTAAATCACTTGGAAGCTTCATCAAGAATGACAGAATTTAATCTTTTAAGATAATTACAATACAAGAATCTTATACAACTTAAGCTTACCGCGTCGTCTTCGTTTCTTTGGAATATCGATCTCAGATTGTACCACAGGTTGTTTGATGCTTTCTGGATCATCTGTATCAAGAAGACTGCGCACTTGTATCGGGATCACGGAACGTATATTCAGATTCGGATACCTGAAAAAATAAAATAAACAAATTAATTAGTTTCATTATTATTATATGTTATATTTGGCATAAGATAAAAAAAGAAAAACTTTTTCAAAATATTTTAAAAAGTTTATATTATTTCTCTCTATTACAATAATACTCTAAAACTCGCTTGATAATCATCTGATGTGCTACTTTCTCCATTTACTAGCTATTTAATATCTAATTGACTTATTGACTTATTGTATGGATCTAATAGAATTATAATTGATACCTTGTGTGAGGATCAAGAGTGTACGCGGCGTAATCCCTATTCAAATTCTCCGGTGTCGTCTGTCCCAACAATCTGTATATTGATTCGCGCTCGGCGATTACTTCCAATGGTGAAAACGAAGCGCCCCAACCTTTGATTGCCCAACCAGCATCCAGAGAGCTCAAGAATCCTCTTGCGCAACCAGAGCCAGTAGGCCAAAATGGCTACAATCATTGCTTTAGTTTTTCATTGAAAACCAAATAAACACTTAAGTGTATAGAAAAATAAATGAAAATGTACTAAAAAAATAAAAAAATATCAAAAAGCATTACAAAGATTCATGGAATATATTAAAATTGATTTAAAATAAAAGATATTCAATAGAATTTTGTATAATTCCATAGATATTGTTTTTATATAATAAAAATTTTTTAAAATAATGAACTTATATACAAAATATTTTATTTTTTACATAAACATTATTATAGTATTTTATATATATACAGTATTATATAGAGTATCCAGAAATTTATGGATTTAACTTGAACAATATATCTATGAACTCAAATAAAAACAAAATTTTAATATCAAAATATCAAAACTGGAAACTTAATTTTTAAATAAGAAACCTTAAGAGGTCAATCAAATGATGCAACTTATTTATTATTATTTCTCTTAATAAGATCGCAAGTTCTAAAATTCTTGTTTTTAATAACCGATTTTTCTTGGTTTTTTTTTATTATGTATACACATCCTTATTTTTTTTAAGTTTTCCCTATGGATATATAAAATTTGTGTTAAAAAAATTAATTTAAATTTACATAAAGAACGAATTTTAAGAAAATTTTGTGAGCGATCGTGAGAGTATATATTATTTACCTCCAAAAGGCTGTCGCCTACAAGGATCATAAGTAAATTGTGTCCATGACGCTTCAATACACGACTCGCATTTTCTGCTGCATACATTGAAGTGAAATCAAACATGGCTACGTCCGGTTGGCCATAATGATTCACCGCAAATTCCATGTTCATCATTTGATATTCCGTCGAGAATTCCGCCGCTTCCCGCGCATACAGCATTAATGCCTCACGATCTACGTTCTCTTTCGCGAGTAATTTTGCAGTATCAGCATGATCCTAGAAATCGATAATTAAATTTAATTGTTGAGAGACAAATGGAAGAATAATTTTACAATAGCTTATTCTCTATTGTTCAAATAAATATTAAAAGATTGTTATTTTTATATTATCTGTTGTTTATATCAGTTATACATTCGCTTGTAATTTAATTATTATTTGAGATTATTTTAATCATAATTTCATAATAGTCTATTATGAAAGACATGATGAATATTATAATTGTTTACTGTGATACACAAATTGAGCAAAATAAGTAGTAAAAAAATTAGATTTACATTAATGAATCAACTTGCATCAACTGCATTATACTATGTGGTAATATATTGCAATATTTTAAATAATGTACAACATTTTATAAGATTTTTATTATAAAAATGTACAAATCAACAACCATCATTTCAAACATATTTTTTAATATAATAATTTTAATACAAAAAAAAAAATTATAACGAATTGTTAAAAGAAAGATAATATAAGTTGCTGATATTTAATTGCAATATAAAATCCATGAATCTCGAAATGTATTAGATTTGACATAGATTCGTTCTTCCTTAAGTAAAAAATGTCTTATAAATATGATTTTGCAATGATTACCAAAATATTGGGTTGTTCGGAAAGTCATTTCGTTTTTTTTGGGGAACATGAAAGACAGTTTTCGTATAATGAATAAATATTTTATTAAATTATATCGAATTCGACAAATTTAATCTCTCACCGATCTCTCGTGTGGTTATTCGCCGATTTGCATCAACTAATGCCTTTATCGCATCTTTGTCAGCTTCGAAAAAACGAAATGACTTTCCGAACAACCTAATATAATTTTAAAATTCATAAAAAAGATAAAATTAATGAAAAAGTACACTCTTTGGGATGATATCATTATTAAAAACAGAAAAAAATCAAATATAAATCAAATATATAAAAAAAAAACAAAATCTAATCGCTCAATAAATTGTTTAAAATAATACATAATGTGTAATATATATAATTATATATATAAAATATACTTTTAATTCTGAATTTATAAAATATTATTTACGATCTACATATATAATCAAAATTTTATTACCTGCAGAATAACTCCTTTGTCGATTAAACTATGTTTCTTAGCAGTCATAACAAAATAATGTGTGTCATCTTTATAATATACGATATTTTCCAAGTCGATTCCCGTATCTTGATATAATTCTTTAAAAAACTTTTGATTAAAAATAAAGGCAACACCACTGATCTCTTCAACTCGAGCTTCTGCCTCGGTTCGCTTATTTATGAAATTCGCAGTGATTGCAATGGCTAATTTTCCTCGAAATTCTTTTCGTTTAAAACCTTCTAAAGTATTTCTTTTGCCATCAGCTCCGATTAGCACGTCAAACTCATATTGAGAGACAGGATGATCCACTGGTAACGTTTTTGCTCTCCAACCAATTTCTAAAAAGAAATAATATATATTAATGTTTATTCAAATTTTTTATTACTTTCAAGATAAAATTTATTAAAAATAAATATAAAAAATATAGAACTGGATCTTTGTTTTTTATTAAATGCATCATATATATAAATTATTCTTCTCTCTTTTTATATATTATTAATAAATATATTTTGTGTATATATTAATATATAACATATATATATATATATACATACATACATATATATATATCTGTTTATTAAATGTATCAAATACTATTTAAAAATTTCAGAATATATTCCAATACATGAAATAATATCACTAATTGACTGATTATTAAATCAGTCCCTTCACAAAGGATTTTGAGATAAATTAGTTCTATTTTAAATAAAATTAAATGCTAATTAGCTAATAAAGCTCGGAATTAGGTATTCAAATTATTACATTTTTTCTTTTTTTTTTATTGGTGTAATTTATAAATCTTTTTCATATGATAGAGTCAAATTAATGTTAAATTAGCTCCTCTAATATAAATTTAATTTTCTGCCAAACAATTTGAGCACTTAATTCCGGATTTCAACACCTAATTAGCATCTAATTTTGAGATAAATTAGAACTAATTTAGTGCTAATAGTGGAAGGACTAACTTGAAGGTCCGAATTATACTTATACAAAAACGTTATTAATTGTAAATAGATAGATCGTAATCATTGTAGTTCCTAGATATAGTAGAATTATAAGTCATATCAATCTTTAAATGGAAAAATTATAAAACACACGAGAAATGATACCTTATAATAAAAAAGCTGGCAAAAAAATCGATAAACTTTTTCATATATTTTTTTAGATATCTACTTAAAAATCTTAGGAAAAACTCACTAAGAATTTTTAACTATTCGCATTATTGATTTATTCAATTATCAAAAATTATTCAATCGCGTCATTCAAGAATTTCGATTTTTTTTTTCACATTTCAATAATTATTACAAACAATTATATTGAAATAATTGTCATTTTACTTAGTTATTGTACATTGTAATTGCACCTAAAAGTAATTTCAATATTCTATAGTTAATCATTACTTACTGCCGTCCTCTTGATTTTCAGGTGGTTCAATCAAGGAATCAAAGCTCACATTTTCGTGGAACTCGACGCCGAGAATCAGAGCAACCTTAAGTAAAATACATTGCAATTGCCGAATGCTTATATGATCGATGGAGCCCGCACAAAATTTTCCAAAAAACTTTTTCGCTCCCAAACCTCGTAGATCCTGGATAACAAAAGGCCACAAATGCAAAACGTTGTTCCTAGACATCCGGTCTCTTTTCTCTATTACCACGACTTTGGCTCCCAACAACTGTGCCTCAATGGCTGTGCGTAAGCCACATGGGCCTCCGCCGATTATCAAAACCTATAGATAAACAAAGAAGAAATATTTTTGAAACAAATGCTTCTTAATATATAATATTATATTGATTGAACATTATTATATATATAAATCAATATAAAACACAATAATACGTTCGTCCGGAACTTTTATTATATATAAATGTTTATATTTTTTATCATTTAAATCTTCTATTATTCAGTGCCTTCCATGATCGTAGCTTCGCCTTCAATTTTGGATAAAACTGATAAAAAATCTTCTTGTAAAAAAGATAATTCTATCAAATATTGCTAATAGGAAAGAGAAAAAGAACTTTTCAAGAAAGAACTTTTCAAAATTATATTTTACTTTTGAAACGTTTTTCGTAGAGAAAATAATTTGAAAAGTGAAAATTAATAAATAAACTCACCCTTGTATTCGGGCATGCTTTACTACGATTATAACATTTGTGATTGGCCCGTTGATCAAACTTCTTCCATAGTGCTTGTGCCTTCCATGATCGTAGCTTCGCCTTCAATTTTGGATAAAACTGATTAATGTTGTTTGGTCGAACTTTTAGCAATTCGCACAATTGTCTGTAGTGGCCAAGAATAGATTTCAACGTAGTGGCATTGCAAAACTGATCAAACACCTCGCTGGCCAACGCCACTTCCGGTGAGTTGACCACCTGTTTCTTATTGACTGGATCCATCGTCTTTGACTTTCAGTTTTGTGATAGCTCATTAGTTCTTCATTACCTATACAAAAAAAACTTTGTTTATCTTTTATTTAACTTTTCATAACTTAAGTGTATATAGTGTGTGTATAATAAATATAAAATTATAATACAATATAAATTATAAAAAGTAAAATGTACAATTTTTGTGTCTTGAGCAACAGAAAAAGTTCATCAATTGAATAAACAATTAAGAGAAAATACATTTTTCGATAATTAGAACAATTGTACAATCTCCACAATTAATACATCACTTAATTAAAAAAATTGCATTATTGAATATATGTAGATGAACTGAAGCATCTATTGTGTGCTAATGGCATGTATATTCGTGAACAATAAGTAATCATTTCCAGTCGCAAAATAACTAAAAAAAATTGCTTTACATTAAAAAATTAGCATACTCTTCTCAAGATTTCAATATAATACAATTAATAGAGCAATAAAGCGCAAAAAAAAGAACTTCACTTTTCAAAAATATTCGCCTCATTTTTGTCCACATTATTATTGTATATGTCATAAAAAAAATTTATTGTTTATAAAAAAAAAAAAAAAAAGCGAAATAAAGAAAAATCTAGAGAAAACAGCGGGACTTACAATTTTTCATCTTGCACTTAAACGCGAATTAATCCGCTCCATTATAATTCTATTAACTCTTACTTATTATCGTGGTCTTAGCGAGCAACTGCAATATGTACTTAGCATTGAAGTTGCCCCGATAGCCCCTCGCACGCGTTCTTCTTCAGTTCGTTGAACTTACGGTCTGATAACTTTGTAGCCCGTCTCATGAATTTGCTCTCACATTTCGCCGAGAAAAAAAGTGGAAATGCGAAAACTTTTGCAGTGGATTTTCGGAAGAAATAAGTAAGGCTATTACACTTTTGACAATTTCGAAATTAACTACAAATCTTCGAATTTCTTCGAAGCTTCGAAGTTAACTTCGAACTTCCAAACTTCGAAGCTTTGAAGACTATATTCGTGCGAATGGTGAATTAATGCAGGGAACGCTTAAAATATTATAAATAAGAGGAATTAATTAATAAATATGCTCAAAAAATATGTAATAATTTAATGTTTGATGATTTAATTAATGAAAATATTTTAATGATTTAATTATTGGAACATTAGAAATTTTATTCGAATTTTATCATATAATTTCATAAATATGTGCCTGGATACTAATCGCGATACTATTATTATTATATCAAATAAAAAATGTATAATTTTGTTTCTTCAAAACTTCGAAAATTGAAGTTTCAAAAGTTCAAAGCTTCAAAGATTGAAGTATCGAGATTTCAAAAATTCAAAGCTTCGAAGATTGAAGTATCAAAGTTTTGATTGTTTGAAGCTTCAAAAATTCGAAAATTTTAATGCCAAAGCTTCGAATCTTTGAAGCTTCAAATGTCAGTCTTCGAAAAAAAAAAAAAAAAAAAAAAAAAAAATCAGTTCTAGAAATAAGCTCATCAATACCTTCTTAAATTCTGAACTCGATTTTTTTTTATATTCGCGTGGTAAGATGGAATGTGAAAGAAAAAAAAAGGACAAGAAAGAAAAAAATAAAGAAACTGCACAAGGATATATCCGGAAAACTAAATTTTGTGAAATTTCTTTCTGCTAAGATCTATAAAAGCATATTTGAAACACTATATATATAATATTGTATAATTACATTTATAATTTGTAACAAAAGTAAATTATTATAAAAATTTAGTATATATATAAATTTAATATTTAGTTTTATTATTATAAATTATTATAATAATTAGTATTCATAATAATTTAATTTCGCAAATGTACCACCTAAATTAATATAGAGTTAAAACAAGAAAACATTTTGAAAAATTATAACATTTTACAATTTAATTAGATCATTGATATGTTCGATAGAGTGATGAGATGTTCAATAAAATTGAAAAAGGGCACGTATATAGATATTTTATTATATCAAAGGATTTGATTACTTTTATCAATTTTCTTTTTGAAGATATAATGCGTAATGAAATGAGAACTTCTTGACAATGCATTTAAAAAAAAAGAGCGATGTAAGACAAAGGCAGATAATTAACTGTTGACAATAAAAATACTTTGTGTCATGTGTCATGAGAAAATAGCATGTGATAAAATATATCCTTGTTGTCAATACGTAGTTTGAGAGTGAATCAACTAATTTGTGACTATGACATCAAATATATCTACTCTACTGTATCATCGCCCAATATATCACTATTACATCAAATCTGCTATCTCGGATATTCAAAATTTTCAGTGCTTTATTAATTTATTATCTCATTTCTCCTATAATTTTAAAATTACTAAAAGAAAAATTGTCATAGAATAATAAAATAATATCAAAAATTTTAATATCATGATCCCAGACTTTATTTTGAAAGTTGTTAGAAAAAAATTAAAAGAGAATAAAATAGAAAAGAAAATAAAAAAGAAAAAATATTGAAATGTGCAATCCCACTCAATAAAAACGTATTCATCCAAGTGCTATCAATAGTAAAGAATTGAAAAAATTAGAAAAATCTAAATAGCTTACACTAGAAATTCTCTAATAACAGTCATAATATAACAATGGTTTCGTCAAAATCCGACAGAGAGAGAGAAAGAAAAGAATATACACTTGTCTTACTCTAATTTAATGCACCATGATGTGCTCTCTAATAAAAGTCATTGTAAAAATGATTGAATGAATAACTCCATTTTGCAAATCATATTTTAAATTGTCATTAATTATGTAAAAATTATTAAAAAAACATGATAATAAATCAATAGTTAGTTTAAATTTTGGAAAGATAAATAATATTCTTACAACATTTTTGCTTATTTATTTTTCCTTACTTGAATTTTGTCCAATTTATTTGCATCAATTAAATCAAGAAAAATATTAAATAACAAAGAATTCTGTTAATATTAATATTTAAACATCTAATACAAAAAAGCTATTTTTTAAAATATTTTTTAAATATTTCTTTTTCGACTATGTATCCAAATTTAAAGATGACGCACATTTATCAGAATCCAAATATAAGTGGGAGTTGACGAAAAATGGCGGACCAATCAAAAGTGGCTATCTTATGTCGTGACTCTTATAAGGCTATGTTCACTTGGCAATCGCAAATGCTTTTAGAATCATTCTAGTCTTGTTGTTCACCGTTAAACAAAAATATCGATAATACGCATGAATGCGTAATTGCGATTGCCAAATGAAATGTTGAGGGTCTATAATTTCTAACAGTATAAAATATGAAGTCCCCTTCCTGAAATAATTTTACTTTCTTTCAAGAATTTTGTTTTAATATTTTTATACAATAAAAAGGTCCACCAATTAATAACCCATTTTTTTTCATAGATTCCTCAACGCATTTGCAATATATATAATTTTATTACAATTATATATGTACTTTTTAAATTAATCGTTTTATCTCATTATACTATGCATATAAATGTAAGAATAAAAGCAATAATGCATATAAGTATCAAAATAAAGCTATCAAGAGAAGAGAATTCTTTAATTAAAAGATATTTTATATTAAATATAATTCTATAATTTTTCAGAATATATGTTGAAACACGCGCATAAAATATATATAAAAAAAATTTCATACTAAATAAATATAAAAATAAATTATACAATCCCTGCAACAAGGGATCAAATTGAAAATATTAATATTTATATCTTCCAGATAATAAATACATACATTATTTATTTCTGGAAAAAATACATAAAAACAATATATTTTTGACTTGAAATATTTTTACTTTAAACAGTTTATATTATATGCTTTTCGATTTTTATAATACCCTCAGCAACAAAAAAAAAAAAAAATTTTTAAAGACTTTGAACATAATGTCTTTGAAAAATATTCTTTAATTTACAAAAAAAATAATCAAATTGTAAGAAAACTCTTTCCATAAATCATCTTGATCATTTACAATATTTTTACAAAAAAAAAGGAAATTTTTATCATTGTTTTCTTACTGCATTGCAGTAGCAATGTTAAGCAATTCAAAAACTTCCATTTTTTTACTGAAAAAACTTTTAATTCATGTTGTAAATTGATGTCAAATTTTTATGTCACTTTTAAATGCAATATAAAATGATCTATAATTTTTCATAATTTTTTAATTAGAGATATAAAACAATCTTATGTTAAAAAAATAGGAATGATTCATATCTCGCAAATAATTTCAACTACCATCAAAATAATATTAATCATAATAAGATGTCTCTCTTGCAGCAAAACAATTTTAATACATTATTTTGAATAACCATCATGTCTCTTCGATAATAATCACTTTAATTTGAAAATCATAAGAAATATTAGAATAGGACACATATTACTTTTTATATACAAGTTTATAAAAGTTTGGATATCTTTTTAATAACTTCTTTGTCTAATTTGGAATTAGTTTTTCTGTGATAAAAACTATGGAGATCATTCATCGCAACAATCCAATTTTTATCTTTGTAATTAAGTCCTGAATTAAAATTTTATTTAAAATTAATTATTTGTAATATTTAGCTAATGTACTTATATATTTCTATTTGGTATTAATTGTGATATTTGATTAAATTTATCTAATATTAGTTGAATAATCTAATTTTGGTATGCATTTGACACACATCTTAAAATTTGATTCGCAAAAAACTTTTCTCTTCTATTCGTTTATATCTCAGAGATAATTTATATCTTGATATTTTCGCGAAAAATTAACATCCAACAATCTATTATTAAAAAGATATCCATGCGTACAATCGTTTGTTAAAGATATCTTATATAATTTTATATA
>JBCAUJ010000002.1:8012000-8041328 GCA_038406275.1 Cataglyphis albicans | reverse complement strand
TCTCTCTCTCTCTCTCTCTCTCTCTCTCTCTCTCTCTCTCTCTCTCTCTCTCTCTCTCTCTCTCTTTCTCTCTCTCCCGCTCTCTTTTTCTTTCTCCCTCCCGCTCTTTATTTTGGTCGAGATACTACTGTCAACCGCGTCGCTTGATACATGTCATATACATATGCACGCACATGCACATTATCTCTCAAAGCGTATTTGTACATAAAGCCAATAATCGTGAGCGTTGCAAACGCGCCTTGAGGGACAAAATCGCTTTGCATATGTGCATACGAGCGTACGTACGTGAGATCTGAAACTGATGGAAAATGAAAAATGTGACAATTCTCATATACGATCATCATTTCTCAAGATTGACTGCACCAATTTTATTCAAACTGATTGCAATCGAAAGCTTATATCCACATTTTATAATAAAAGTGAGATTTTTGATTAACAGCTTTAGTTTTTAAATATTTTAATTGAAAGCTTACAAGACCTCTGGATAAGCTACTTGGTAGTGTCGCGCCCCGGTAGAAGTGATTTTCTTTTTGGTGATTGCAACAGTATAAGCGATTAATTATTCCGAGACATCTTGCACACACGTCATTAACATATCGCAAGACATGTTTATTAAAAATAATTGAAACGGACAAACATAATCTATAATTACATCGCCAATAAATTTGCCTCATAATTATAAAAAAGACGCGAAAAGTTTGGCCTCGCGACGAGAGGGATACGCGTAAGACTAAACACTTTTCGTTGCCGTGCGACATGAAGCTCGCCGCTGGCACGCCTAGAGCGTACGTCCTATGATCTAACCTACGATAACCGCGCGAAATGTGTGTTCATTCGCCAATATATTTTAATTATTTTAATAATTATTACAAAAATTGCAAAATGGTAAAGAACTTTTCTGTTTAGTTTAGTGTCTACCCGCTCACGAGCGTTGACACAATCTTTACAGGACACCCTGTATATTGGATCATTTTTTCTATAACATTTTTATCATGAAAATCATGAGCAATTTTTTACATTCATGTAATATCTGTATTAGTTCTAAACGATTGTTTAATTGCGGCTGATTGGGATAAATTTTATGTGAACCGAATGAGAAAGACGAATTATAGCATCAAACTTCAACTGAATATTCTTTAAATAATCTACAGATTCCAAGTAAAAATTGTGTACCAAAGGAGCTATCATAGCTTTCAACTCCAACAGACCGAATCGTTAACCTATAATTTGAATTCTTATTAAAGATTATCAAAGATTATACAAGAAGAAATGAAAATCATGAGCAATTTACCTATGCAATTTCTTGGTCCTGCGCTGAACGGTAAATAAAAATAAGGATGACGATTTTTTATCCTCTCGGGCAAAAATCTATTTAGATCAAATACAAGAAATCCACATACATATATATATGTATATTTTTTTTTTTAATAAATGTATTTTTATTTATAGACAGGGTGTCCGGAATCGATTGCATCACTCGTCGTGTGCAGATAGAACAGGTAAACTGAAGAAAAATCCTGAACCAATTTTTTTGTAAAATGCTTAATAAAATGTAGTCAATCATCGCCGATCTTTAGCCAGGTGAGGTACGTCGGTGAGCTGCGTGCTTGGTAGTGTGCGTGAGCGCTCGGCTATAGGATGCGGACCCAAGCAGCAGAATAGCGTAACGAAAGCAGAACCAATCACAAGCATTCTGTAGTTTTCATTAGGCTTGCGATTGGTTGCACTCTCGTTCCGCGTTATGCCATTCTGTTTATGGGCTTACAGCAACGCACCTCTACAACGCGGCTCATTACATCCAATTAAAGATCGGCGATGATTGGCCAGACTTTATTTAATAATAATTTCTTTATTAAGCGTTATACAAAAAAATTATTTAGGACTTTTCTTCTCAGTTTTACCTGCTCTACTTGCATACGACGGATGGTGTGATCGACTCTGGACACCATGTATACATACAAAAAAATTTTTAATAAATAAAACATTACATTGCAACAAATGTTTGATATCTGCACTATACATAGTTTGAATAAAAATCGCAATTTAAATAATATATGCTAATCTAAAAAAATTAGATTTTCTATTAAAATTTTCTATGAAATAATAATTTAATTTTATGGTAGACATATGTATATATGATATTAATTATTTAGAATAAATATTTCATAATTTAAAATATTTTAGATTGCGTAAACGAATTAAAATAGAAGCTGTCTCTTACATACCTCCAAATATTTCGACATCATGTATTTCCATCTCTTTGTCATTTTCAAAGTTTTCCAAGTATCGATCATTGGTGCATTCGTGATAAAATTTTCTTTCCGCGATGATCTACACGTGAATACAATATTAAATTTTTACAATTATTTTTTGTATTAAATAACAATAGCACATTTATACTATATTATAAATATTAATAACATAATGTATATTAATATTTAATCACATAATTTTGCGATGAAGATTTATTATAATTTTATATAAAAGAGAGAGTTTGGGAAGGATTTAAAATATTATAATTTATTACGTCCTTTCTCTGTAAATCCATGCAATATTTTTAAGATCTTTTTTTGCTTTCTTCCTTGTGGCAATAATGAAAATAACAAATCGTTATAGAGCCAAGGTCTGAGTCCTCTAAACCATAATTCAATAAAATTCAATTTTAATATGTAATTTCAATAATGATGTAAAAGTCTTATTTAAAGCTGCCATAATATTAGAATAATTTTCAAGTAATCTCATAGATTGCAGAGAATATATATTTAAAAAATTTTAATCATTTACATTATGAAATAATATTTAGACTATTATAAAAATGCATTATACATTTGTTTTAAATATAGACACTTTGATATAGACAAATTCCCCTGCAAATTTCATTGTACAATTTCTTTTACTTAATTCTTTAATATTCTAACTTTTATAATATTTTTAATTTTAATTTTAAAAATTGAATTCTAATTTAAACGAATCAAGATCTTACACAATTGTTTATCTTTAAATAATATTATATAGGATGTCTAATAAAAATTATGCTAACGCTCATGAACGGGTGGAAACATACAGTAAAGTCCTTTATCATTTTTTTCTATAAAAAAATTAATAAAAAAATTAATAAAAAATTATTATTGAGTAAAGTCCAATCATCGCCGCTTAAGCCGCGCGTTAGATTATTAACGATTAAAATTAAGGTAGTAAATGACATGAATGCTTGGTTTTCCTTCACTTCTATTTTCTATTTGCCACCCTGCTAATTTTAACCATCGGTTAATCTAACCGGACTTGACGAAATTGACTCTACTGACTTATGTGCGTTCGCTAAAAGTCGGTGCTAATTATTCAGATTTTACTGAATAATAACTCCTTTGTTAAGTGTTGTAGAAAAAAATGATAAAGAACATTTTTATTCAATTTAATATACTCTACTCGCTCACGAGTGTTGGCACAAACTGGACACTCTATGTAATAATTATTATATTTTTAAAAAATGTAATATCATAATCGTAACTTAAAGGATTATAGTAATAATTATACAATTATTTACTATGTAATAAATTACCTATAACTTATTAGTTCGGTTATGTCGTGAACTGCATTTCGATACTGTTGCTGGAACTTGCCGAATTTTTGTAGAGAGATGCCCATGGCAGTTTTTACAAATGCATTTATTATATAAAACCGAATATATGGCCGAAAATTAATACAGCTAAATATTTCATAAATAGCTTTAAATATAAAATATCGTATATTATCTATCTTTCTTGCATCGATATTTGTTTAAGGACATATTATCTTTTTATTTTAATCTATGATGATCATTTAGAATGAAAACTCCGTACATAACTCAGGACAATAAGAACTTTACATAAACTTTAAACAGAAATTTTATCGCATATGGCGTTTAGCGTATGTTCATTAATAAATGATACTAAATCTTTTACGACTGTTCCTCCGATGTCTTTCAAAGATTTTGTCATATAATCGCTCTCTTTGATCAAGATATAAACAAACTGATTCAATACATTGAAATAAAATGCAGATGTTAATATCTTTCGTGCATGCCATTTAGCACCTAAAATAAAAACGTAAATTATGTGCTAAAATACGAATAATATTATATACTATTATATAATATTATATAAGATTATTCTCTATTTTAATTTAATGTTTATTGAGCAATCGTCAAATAATATTTTTATTTTTAATTAATTTTTTTATAATTTTTGAAACTTTTTTCACGAAATTTTTGCAATAAACGGAGTTGCAAGTACCTACATCAAATTAATTATTATTTATTTAATTATTATTTTGTAATTAAAACTTTATGAATTAGCAGATAAAAATAAACTATAATTTATTAACACATCTGTTGCATAATAATCGTTTAATTGAAAATATGCTTTAATTGAATCTTTAATCTATTACTTCTATTTACATGAGATTACAGGAAAATTATTTCTCAATATCTTACTTGCAAATTTTTTACTTTTTATAACGAAGTTATATAAGAGTTCATTGTTAACAATAATATTCAAATCTGATCCTAATATTTTATTTAATTTTGTAATCGAGACAAATCGAAAACAAACTATAATAATATAGTATGTATATGCTTATACATGTAATTATCATTATGTTACCTGTACTCGTGAGAAGACCTCTGCCAAGCCAAGGATGTAACAGATTATATGGATGACCTTTCTCGATATGCTTGATGCTGCTTAATATCGTCTAAAATCATCAAAAACATGATAAGAAAGAAACATCAGTTTATTAAATCACTCAATCTTATATACATAAATAATTTATTGTGTCTGAAATATTTAATTTCGATTAAATATCAATATTTTTTTTATTCATCTTTTTAAGAACCCTTTTTTTACAAACAAAAATCTTTTTCGTGATATGCAAGATTTATAAATTTAATTAAATTGCAAGGTCTACAGAAAGTTGAATTTTTTTTATTACCTCCAGATCATCTGGATGACGAATAGACACAGCATACGTAAAGAAACTCCAGACTTTGAAAATGGGATAAAATTTATCAGATAAACTACGTGTCAATTTCCATAGTTTCTCTGAAAAATATATTATAAATATTGATACATAAATTAATTTTATTAGTATTTGATTGCATTCTTATACGTCATTATTATACGTTGAAAATAGACAATTAATAATTATGATAATGATTTGCAAATAGATATTGCGAGAGAAGAACTAAAGATATACAGATATACACCCCTGGATCTCGGAAACGGCTTTAAATATGGAAAAATATTGCAGACAAAAGTTGTAGGATATTTAGGGGGACATAAGATGGTGTAATTAATTTGACTTTGAATAATTGCTTGAAGGTTACCTTCAATTTTTAAATTTTTAAATGGAATCTACTATTTTTTATTGCGGAAGTTTTTCAAAACACTACAATAAAGTATTTTTTTATTAAGAATTTTTTGAGTTATTTTATATCTTAATCTGATATATTTTAGTATAAAATTTACAATATCTCGTAAATTATTTTTTGATAATTGTAACGTAATACTTTTATAACAGAATAATGAGATGAAGTAGTGTAAAAAAAAAATAAATAATTATAAAAAAATATATTGCAAATAATTGCACATTTTTTTAAAAAACAATTATTTTCTGTACACTATTTGATTCATCTCATTATTGTGTACATAAAAGTATTACGGTACAATTATCGAAAACTAAATAATTTACGAGATATTTTATATTTTATATACTAAAATATGTCAGATTAAGATATAAAATAACTAAAAAAATACTTAATAAAAAAATACTTTATTGTAGTGTTTTGAAAAGCTTCCGAAATAGGCTACAAGAATATGCAATTAAAAATAGTAGGTTCTATTTAAAAAATTAAAAATAACTTTTGTGACCTTCAAGCAACTATTTAAGATCAAATTAATAACACCATCTTATGTTTCCCTCAATATCCTACAACTTTTGTCTGAAACATTTTTCTATATATTTAAAGTATATTAAAATCGTTTTCGAGATCCAGGGATGAGGTCAGATTTTAGAAACCCTGTATAATCTATATGCGATACTTTTGATAGATATACGTTCTAGAGCACAAGGTTTTATGAATTTAACTTTTGCATGTATGTGTGCATGCATGAATAATAAATTATCTATCAATTAATATAAATAAATTAAAATTTATTATTACTAGAAATGCGTTGCCAATAATTGGATCAGCCAGGTCCTAGTAAAAGATTAAGGAGTCGCCCGTTTCTTCCATAATGTACGTAATAATAATATATCAATAAAATAAACATGGATAATAACAATATATTGATAAACATTGTTTTTTGATGTTTTTGACCGTTCAATTAAGTTCGATCTTCTTTATCTTTAGCTTACTGCAGTGCTCGGAGATAGTTGCTCTTTTCGGGCCAATATTTAAAGCGACGCCTACAATCCGCACTACCGTTTTAAGTTCATTGGCCGAGCCACCGATCACGCGTGTAACGTTACGCCTCAGGACCGTCCTAATCTAAATAATATGCTGGGATTCAGTTCAAACATTCTTATGTTTAGAATGTTTGATTGTGATTGGTCAATTTTCTTACGGCCTCGATTACGACTAAAATTTTTTAACGTGCAATGGCCTTTACACGCCCAATCAGAGGCTCAGCTGTCGAGTTTAGAACGGTAATGGGAGGATCGTAGGCGTCACTTTAGATATCGGCCTAAAAAAGGTAACTATTTCTGAACCCTGAATTAAAACACTATTAAAATATTTGAAACGGAATTGCAAGTATCTTCAAGCAGATATATATGCTAGTAAAATAAATCTTTGTGACTGAATAAAAATCTGCCACCTATATATATAGCCGTTGTTCAGTTAAAAGCGTATTGATAATGAGAGTGTCATATCTTGGAAGACGGATAGTTGATTGTCCCGTAAAATACATGAGAATTCAACACGAAAAAAACGAGAACAATAAAGAACAGAGAAAAGTTCCATCATGGCCAAAATCAGATTACTTTACCTATCACTTTTTTATTTGTATAACTTTTATCTAATCAATAGGTTTCATTTATTGCCATTTCTTTCAGCTAGAATAAAGTTTAAAGATTAGTTTCCATAATCCATAATTAATCATCGTCTTCCAATTGTAACAAAAAGATAATAGAATATGAGAAAAAAGCGTATAAGAATCTTATTTTGCTGCATATAAGTCTCTTACATTTGCATTTATATATTCTTAATTTAATGAGTTTGTGTCGTTAAAAAAGATTGACATTAAAAGCGATAAGATAATAAAACGAAGTGTAAAGTCCACGCAAAAAAATTATTGTGTCAATAAATAATGCTAAAGTGTATATTTTATTGTTTAAATATCTGTATTTTTTGCAAAAATAATGTCATCATTTTTAACAATTATTATTTAATTAATTAGTTTATTAGAAATAAAAAAAAAAGATACTTGAGCACCATAAAATATCTTTTTTATTTAACATTTTATTTAACATGTTTTTAAAATATTAAAAATTTAATGTTATAAATATTAAAAAATCCATAACTATATCCATAATAAAATATGATAGAAGAAGATATTACATACAAAAGTAATAAAAGAATTAAAATTAAGTATAAAATATATTTAATATGAAATATACACACAATGACATATTGGATCATTTTATCGTCTAAAACATTTTGAATTATTATATTGAAATATGCTAATGAAAGGATAAATTTGTATAATATGTATAATTTTTTTATTTTTAGTCGACAAAATTTTTTGATATTTTAAATTATTGATTAAATTTATTACAAACCTGATCAGTTTTGGTGTTACTAAAATTCGATAATTTAGAATATGTTGGACTTGATGGGCTGCGTATGTATAGATCCTATATATTTATTCTACTTTGTTATTAATTGCTCGGGACTGACAACTTTTGATTTTAATTAAATTTATATGTATTATCTGTCTATATAATTATCTGTCTATATAAAAATATTGAAAGTCATTAAATGATAAATATTTCATATTTTATCTATTCAGAACTCTAAAAAAATTATCAAGTTGCATCATTGTAATAATTAATATAAACAAGCGAGCTCTTTTTCTACAATGTAATATTAATTTTATTTTTCACAAGTTTCAACTTTTAATTTTTTTTTCAGAAATATATTTTTTCCGTTCTTTTTTAAAATTATTGGCATCATTTTTTTTTTAATCATTGACATTGTTTTTTTTGTTATAATCTCCCCGATTTTCTATCTTCGAAATATCTACGTCAAAAATACAATATTAAAATTGATTGAAAATAATCAAATGTACAAAAAAAAAGTTTTTTTGGATTTAATAAATTTTGTTGAAACCAAAGAAATATAATGCTTGGAATGGTCCAATCATATTGATGTTTAAAGTAACAAATATGATTGATTTTCAAATAATATAATTATTTACTTTAAATAAAATATTTTGTAAATAAAATTCACTTTTCAGCTAAACAGTTATATTATTATATATAATAATATAGTTATATTATTGTAACAGTTATATTCTTTTAATCAATTTTTTTTTTTTTTATTTAAAAGATTTATTATGCTGCAAGAAAGTTGAATTGCATATTACTGCATCTTTATAATCAAATTTTTGCAGCATCTAATTGATTATCCAAAAATCAATTTATTATCTAAATTCTTTTGGAGGTCGTACCAGCAGTGAAGCTGATAAAAATAATTGTTAAATGTTATTAATGTTACATGTTGCAAGCCTTATTCTTATACTTATGACAAAAACTTGAATGTAGTATGACTTAGAGTATAGTAAAATACATATAACGCACCGCAAAGCGGTAAGTAAGCGAATAAACTATACTATAATATTTAAATAATAATTATTTTTCCGTCAAACAATATGGTTTAATGCAACAAAACTATTAAATTTTTATTTAACAAAATAATGTTTCGCATAAAATTGTTTTTGTAACGAAACAAATAGATATATTAAATCTAAAAAAAATTTTTCGTTGTGTATACGATTTAGGCGGATTATTTTGGATTATATATCCATCCGATTATTTGGATTGACAATATGGATTAGAATGTAATGATTTCGAATTGGAATTAATTTGCAAAAGCGATATTAAAACCGATTATAATTTGTTCGCAATTAAAATCGATTACTTTTTAATCCGGGCGCGGATTGAAGCGATTAAAACGGATTATATTTTAATCAATTTTAATCGAAAATTTTCAGCAGAATTCCAGAAACCTAAGAATTCCAAATACTAAATTCCAATATAATATTCATTATTATATAAGATTATAGGTATATTTTGTAAGTTAAATATATCTGCAGCACTTGGAAGTATTACCAACAGTATTGCCAAAAGTATCATGTTGTAATAATGTAAGTATCTTTTATTTTAGGGCATTTTAACTTTTAAGTTAAACAAAAGTGCAACATAATTTCCTATTTAAGCGTTAAGCGTTTTTATTTTCATTTTATATTTCTATCTTATTGTTACTTTTAATTTATTTATCTTCTTCCTTTATTTGATATATGTATAAATTTTTTAATTTTAATTATTTTTTCTACGGTATACAACACATAAAGAAAAACAATAAAAAAAAACAATGCAAAATAAAATATTTACAATCGCACTGTGTCCGAATGAATTGCCCCATTTATTGTTAGATGGGTGCTTGAGGAAACATATTGCCGTTGATTCTGTCTCTTTTATGGCTAATATAAATCTTATTAATGTTAATTTTTTTTAATAAATATTTAAATTATTGTAATAATAAAATCTATTTTATGGTTGTAGCAAATTTTCGAATTAAGTATATCTACAGTAACGAAAAACCTTACTATTGCCAACAGTCATACCACGTTGTAAAGCACCAGTTCTCGTCCGATCACTGAAGTTAAGCAACGTTGGGCATGGTTAGTACTTAGATGGGTGACCGCTTGGGAACACCATGTACCGTTGGCACAATCTTTTTTTTTGCTAATTTATAAATTTTATTATTATTAATATTTTTTTTAAATACATACTTAAAATTCATTGTGATAATAAATAAAATCTACTTTATTTATAATATCGTAATCCGTATCAGATTACGCATTGAAAATTGAGATTGAATTTAAACAGAGCAAAAAAAATTATAGTTTTTTGTTCTTGTTAGTCAAATTGCAACCTTCAATTTTTAATGTCTAACACTGTGATGAGCGCGTGTTGCATTAAGCTAAGCGTGAATGAAGAGACAATTCTTGCGGATAACTGCCCAAGTAGAACACAAAAGTCACAAATATCTTTAGGATATCATCACGACTTTATTTGTCTCTTAAAAATCGCTAATAAAAAATGACGTAAAAATGATCTAAAAATGAAAACAGAAAATCATTGTTATGTCAAAAATTGTTATGTCACAAAATCATCATAAATCATTGTTATGTCAAGAATTCATCACAAAATAGCAAAATAACAATTGATCTTTTGCTACGTGCACTTTTCCCCGACTCCTTAAAAAAGAGCAAACGCTCAGTCTAGATATACTATGGGCCAATTTCGAAAATGATGGAATTGGCCCTATGTCTTGTCTTTATGTCCACGTCCGATCTAGATGTGATCAGGACATGATACATTATGTCTATGAACTAACCTTAATTTTCAGGGTACCAAACCGAGCCAAGCAAACGTAAAGGCCCTTGCACAATGAGAGACGATAGCGATAGGAACAAGAAAATAGCGATAACAATAGACGATATTCAATGAGAAATCTGTTTTTTTTTTTTTTAAATGCACTGTTCTCATTGGATATTGCTTATTGCTATCGTTATTCCCTTGTACCTATCATTTCGCATTGTACAAGGGCCTTTATAAATCACGCATGCGCACTTTTGAAAAGTTACTCACGAGAGAGACAATTATGATTTTCTTTCTTACTTTCTTTGGACATATTTTTCTCAAGAAAAATTTAGCTATTCCCCTTTTAGTTTTACATATTCAAACATATATGATATCGGTATATTTTACTACATTCTAAGTACTACACTGACCAATCTTAGCCATTTAAAAAAAAACAAAAAAAAACGGAATGACTGTGATTGGTCAGTATAATTTTAGTACTATTAAAGTATATCGATGTGAACTGGGGGTCTGTTCGTTTTGCTGAACTGGCTGAACTAATTCAGAGTTTATCTTTTTCTTTCCAATATGGAGAGAAAAAGATAAACTCTGAACGAGTGCAGCCAGTTCAGCTAAAACGAACAGACCTTAGGCCATACTTTAATACGTATGAAATAATATATTGGCCAATCACAGCCATTTCATTCTTTAGGGAAATAGCTAGGATTGGCAAGTGTAGTACTTAGTTACGTTAAAATATACTGTGTAAATTAGGCCTATCTATGAACATACGAGCAAACATACTTATCTCGTGCGAATCAACTTATCCCACGTATTCTACACACTATGTGTGTATATACACATATATATATGTATATAACATCATGTCTCATGTCATACGGCTATACACATCCTCTACAGCGCGAGACAAGCTGAAGAATTTTCTAATATATTGTTAGAAATAAGTAGAAATTACGTGCATTATTATTTTTTTGTGTGTATATATTATATGATCTTTATGATTGTCACTATTTAATCGAGATTTATTTTCGAATAAGTATAATATGATAAAAGAAGGTACAATATTTATATTTATATTATCAAATTATTGAACTGTTATGCTCGATGCAGTACGTAAATGTGGATTGATGTAATTCGAAAATAGAGTCTCAATCCAATATTTTGAGATATTACTTTTTATCACGACCCAATTAATGGTGCGACAAAACAGTCGCATCAGCGACTTTTGTGTGTTAAGATGAATCTAGGATACAGTGAGAGAATACTTTATTGGCTATTCCTAACAATTTTACTTTTTCACCTACAAGTAGGTGCAAATTATTTTAGAACTAATAACAAAAGAGATGACCAATGTTTCTGCAAGGTATTTGATATTATTCTTGGTATCTTGTATCCTTCCTCTTAAAAACAAAATTTTTACTTTATGATCCTTGAGGCGTCTTGCTTTTATGTATCTATCACTTTTAGAATTATAATAATCTTTTCTTTTATATTTTTCATTATTTGTTTTTCTAATTTATAATAATTTAATTTATAATTTTTTAATTTATAATAATAATGCTATTCATGATATCTTATTAACAGTATTAAGTTTATATCTTATTAATATTTTATTAAAATTTTAGTTGAAAGGATCTATAGATGACTGCACATGTAATGTAGATACTGTGGATTATTTTAACAATATGAGAATATATCCAAGAATTCAAAGTCTTCTAGGCAGAGATTATTTTAGATTTTACAAAGTAAACTTGAACCAGAAATGTCCATTTTGGGCAGATGATAGCAAATGTGCTATTCGTTATTGTCATGTGCTGCCCTGTCAAGATGTAAGTTTTTTTTTTTTTTATATATATATACAAAATGCTATTTTAAATATGAATAATCTTAATTTCTTATTTTTTATACTTACTCCATCGTAGGACGATATTCCAGAAGGTTTAAAGGGAGAAATTCCAAGAGATATTCACATTTATGAAAGTCCAGTAGATAAATATAGATTAGATGCACAAATTACTGACTGCAGACATAGCTCTAGAGATCATAATATGGAACTTGGTTTCTTAAACACAACAATTAGGTATTTAAAAAATATATTTAATGCTGAGTAAAAGTTTAAAATAAAATATAAATCTTATTATAGTTCAGAAAATTACAAAGAATTTGAACGATGGCAGCAACATGACGATGCACAAGACAATTTTTGTGTAAAAGAATCTAGTCAAGGAGAATATGTGGATCTGTTACTTAATCCTGAGAGATATACAGGATATAAAGGAGTTAGTGCACGCAGAATATGGCGAAGTATTTACATGGAAAATTGTTTTAGGTATACTATGATTATGCCCAGTTACTTGCATTTTTTATTTTGCTTTATTAAATTTATTTAGTTTAATATAATAAATTATTGTTTGCAGACCTGAAAACTCACCTCACATTTTTATACAATCTTCTAAGATAAATAGTAAGTCTTACCACCTCTACTCTTTTTAAACTTTATATGAATGCTTATGAAATAGTTAAATATATGTTTTTTCATGTATAAAATCAATATATTTTCCATATGTTTGTTTTTATAATAAAATTTTTTTACAAACATGATTCACATTATTTATGAAATACTAGCTTTAATTAATCTGAAAAGAAGGTATTAAAAAGTTAAATAATTATGTGTATTAAATCAAACTCACATATTTATTTATTTTTTCAATATAGATGTATGTATTATGTTTCAGGAATGTGTTTAGAGAAACGAGTTTTTTATCGTGTTATATCTGGCTTACATGCTAGCATTAATATACATTTATGTTCAAAATATTTATTGGTCCCTCAAGATGGTTTGCATGTCTCATCTGATAATCAATGGGGTCCTAATTTGGAAGAGTTACAAAGAAGATTTTCTTCTGAAACAACAGGTGGTGAAGGTCCAAACTGGCTAAAGAATTTGTATTTCACTTATTTACTTGAATTAAGAGCTTTGGCTAAAGCTGCACCTTATTTAGAAAGAGAAGAATACTATACAGGTAATGAAATGGATGATGAAGATACAAGATTGGCTATGAATGATATACTGAATGTCATTAAGTAAGTATTTCATTTAAGAATATTTTATTTGTTACAATGCATATAAAATAAAAATTAAATTAATGTGGTATATTATTGAATATTATAAATTGCAGATCATTCTCGGAACATTTTAACGAAACTGTTATGTTCACTGGTGGAACAGAAGCCCAATTGTTGAAAGAAGAATTTAGGCAACATTTCAGAAACATTTCACGTATTATGGATTGTGTGGGATGTGATAAATGTAAGCTATGGGGTAAATTGCAAATTCATGGCCTGGGCACTGCATTAAAGATATTATTCTCAGGAAAATTTGATAGATGGAAACCAACACTTAATAATCTTAATCGAAAGTCATTTTTCCTAGAAAGAAGTGAGATTGTTGCTTTGGTGAATGCTTTTGGAAGGTAGATTTAATTTTTAATATTTATTATAGAGGGTGTCTACTCTTTGAAAAAATAAAGAAAACTTGATATATTTACAAATTTCTTTTATACCAGGAAAATTAGAATTTTTATTAAATTTTATTGGAACTCTAGGAATTTGTCAAAAAAAATTTTTTTTTCGTTATTTTACTTTATAAGCAGTCGACAATCCACAGATAAGTCAAATTATGAATTACATGTTTAAATAATATTGTAAATATTTACAATCTCTTAGCCTTTTTTTCTCAATATGTTTTCAAATCTAGCATTTGAAACTTAAGTAACTATGTCAAGTATTAGGAGAAAAATGCATATAAGAAAAATTTATTTTGGAGTTTCACCAAAAAAACTTTACCTGAAATTTTAAATAAAAATACCTGGAAGATTAGAGAATTTTTTGCAAGATTTAAGTAGACATCCTGTTATAGAAAAGTAAATCTAATTTATTAATAATCTTCTCAATTTTTACAGGTTATCAGAAAGTATTTTTGAATTGGACAGGTTTCGCAGGATGATGAGATAACATAGTATCAGCTTATAATTAAAACTTTTCAGTACCACTGAAAAACATCACATAAAGACATCACTTATTTTCTATCTTGTTTTAGCTTACCTTATTTGTAGAGAATGGATTTTGTTATACTAATCTTATTGAATGCATATTTGAATTAGTATAAGTGTTTTGGATGTTATATATTATATATTTACATAACTAAATAATTAATAATAGAATCGGTTGAAATTTTTTATCGAGTTTTAAAGGACAAGGTGAAGAGAATTTGCTATTCTATTGGGATCATTTATTTAATTATAATATAATTTTGAAACTGCATAAACGCCAGTTCACATATGTTAGCTCTAATTAGATTTGTAAATAATTCTTCCAATACTATGTGAAAGCTATATATATATATATATATATATATATATATACACATATATAAATATATATGAGGTAAAGTCAGAAAAAATAAGATTTCCAACTCTTTACCTTTACTGTTTTATCTCTTTATCTCTTGAAGTACTTACATCTCTCAAATATATATATTTTTACACTGTTTTTTCACATAGTTGCCTTCTCTGTTGAGGTTGTATTTATATTATATGTCTAGATCTATGCAAAATGCTATCAGCAGAAAATGGGATCCTGTTGAATAATAGTGTATAAGAATGTATATGTTTGAGAGATGTGAGTATTTCAACAAAAATAAAGTATTAAAAAAAATAAACAAGTTGGAAGCTTTACTTTCTAACTTATTTTCGTACTTTCTGACTTTTCTTGTATACATATATGTCAAGAGACCAATTACACCAGTGTTTATTTATGAAAATTGATAACCAAGTATATTCTTCTTATATATTCTTAATGAATAGGATAATAATATACGAAGAAAAAATAAAGAAAAAAATCATCAAGTTAATTAAGGGAAAATATTATTGATTACACATACACATACACGCGCGCGTGACACACACACACACATACAATATAGATATATGTGAAAAAATTAGACATATTTAGTAAGATATTGTTCTCTGAATTGATATTTTCTTCCCCTTTATATGATAGCTTTTTTGACTCTGCCTGTGATAAATATTTTATCTAAAGCAACTATTTATTTAATTTAAAATTTTATATATATTATATTTTATGAAGTTGGAGTTTTATTTACATTTACAATATAATACATTTACAATACAATATAATATATTTTTATGATCAATATGACAAAATTTTATTCTTAGTAGTTTATTTTTCAAAATCAAACATTTGTATAAGTATATAAATATTCAAATAAATATTTAAGAAATACAATATTTTGATATATATATAGTTAGATAACAATCAGAGTTGTAATTTAAGTTTCTAATTATATGCGTGTAAATTTTATTCGCATTATTGGAATATAACTTGCATTATGTCGAATCTATATTTAATAAAAAAATACACACACACACACACACATTGTATATATGTTTTTATTTTATAATGTTCCTCTTCAATAATAGATACAATTTAAATACATAATTTATTCAATATTCAAAATAATTCTATTATAATATTCAAGCATATCATTATAAAAATTTAATAAAAAAAGAACAACTTTATGAAAAAGCATTGTTTTATTATTATAACCAGAATCTAAAGGAAAAAAAATTGTGGAACATTTCATAATATATCTCAGAAAGATTATAATATACTTTATCTATATCACAGAGAGAAAGAGGTAGTTTCATAGCAATTACTTTCAATTCTTACTAAATGCCATAAATTTCATATATCTGTGGGACAGAAGGGAGATCCAAATATAATATAATTTTATATATAAGGCCATTAAATTTAAAAAGTATTTGTTTTAAAATTAAAAATTTCAATATTAAAATAACATAGGATTATTGAAATATATTTTATAAAAAAAAATCCATTATTCATCTATATCAAACATACAAATAAACTATATTTGTTTATATAAAAATATATATCACAATATTTATATGAAATATTTAATATCTAATTAGTCGAAAAATCTATGCTGAGTTATGTCGAGTCTTTCGGATGATTATACTGCTTGACACTACGTGGTTTAAAGCGATCGTGAAGTACGTGCGTACGGTTCAAGACGTAAACTGCAGCTTGAAGACCACCTACATTTACACCAACCGTTTTTGTCACCCAAAATAAATCGCCAGCTGCCTGCAAAGCCTGGAATAAAGCAGCATTTTAATATTTTACTTTTTTAAATTTAATTTTCGCACAAATAGTTGTAACAAAAAATCATACTTCTTTAAAGCTATATCTATCATATGTAAGCAAAACCAATCGTCCATATGATAATTTTACTACTCGCCCGAGTTCCAGCAAAAAATGTTTGTAAAGAGTTTTGTTGTTTGATTTATTCCCACTTCTTTTTCCAAAGGGCTATAGATTATTAAAAGAGAGAAAATTTTGTTATTCTTTAAAGAAAAAATAAAAATATTTAAAAATTAAATATAAATTTCAAAAATTTATTTTTATACCATATCAGTGACAATGATATCAATAAAAGAATCCTTAAACGGTAATTTTGAAGCAGTCCATTGTATGAGATCTATTTTGCATCCAGCTGTAGAAGCATTCATATTAGATTTTGTTCTGTCTACAGCTCTGGAATCATTGTCACCACATAAGACATACGAGCATGGATAAGCTAGTGTTGCCTGAAATTTGTAACATAATGATTTCGTGTTTGTGAATGAATGTCAATAAACTATTAAAACTACACTTCAATTAAACTCTAATTAAAAAAAAAAAAAATTACTTTATCAAGTAATATCTACATCTTCTTAATGTGAAAAAAATTATTAACATTATGTTTGACATATATACAGAAAGATTAAATCAGGAACTATAGATTAGTTAGAAATTTTTTAGCTGTAGAAATTTCTAAAAACAGATAAATTAATTTTCAATTTATTGGAGTTTAGTTAAAGCAACCTTTAATCTATTATTGTGTAAATACACACTTCTACAGGAATAGAACCACCTCCACACATAGGATCTATTATAACATCTCCTGGCTTTGGATTTGCCAATCTAAGTAAGTTATAACATATAGTGGATCTGAGGGTAGTTGGCCCAAAACTTGCAATATTTCTACGATGCTTTGATTCATGTGTTACACGTAAATGCGTTATCAATAAATCTAAAATATTGAAATATAATTAGTTACACAACATTTAATGTTTAAATTTCCTTTTAAAGTTCTTTTAACTCTGTTTTCTAATTTATCATACCATCTGTTAATTTGCAAACAACTTCTAAATGGTATTTTGTTAAATCGACTATCCAGTGATATTTGTCCTGTACTATTTCTCCAGTTATCCTAGCAATATCCTTAGACTCAAATGCATGTTTACCAGACCTCTCGCATGTTACTCTATATTTAAGTATATCACTTTCTTTAGATTCAGAAGGATCTTGACCTCTTTTTTTTCCTTTATTTTCTCTTTCCTTTTTTTCTGATACATCCTGTTCCGATGGCTCATATTCTCCTTTTTCTTCATTTTGTATCTCCAATGCCTCTGTTTTAGTTACAAAAACTTGCTCTTTAAATGTGGTGTATTCTTCAATTGTCGGATAAAGCTTTCCTATGAATCTTGTTGCACATTTCCATGCATCGAGAGTTTTCTTCCATTTTTTATCCAAGTTTGAGACTATATAATTATGTATAGAGTTTAAATCTGCTTCTTTATCATTGGTAAAAGAAAGTCTTCCTATATCAACTACTATGAATATGTTATCTATTGATCTCATTTGCTGAACCTAAAATATACCAAAAGATAATATAAAATGCACCATTCACATAAATAACCAAATATATATATAAAATCTGCAAAAAAATACTTTTGCAAACTTGTCCCATTCTATATTGAAGTAGATTCTTCCACGTTGCTTAACCACCTGTACATCTTTGCCTAATTTTTCCTTGCATTCGTCAATTGCTTCCCATTCAAAACCTATTAACAATCAAATAATTTATTCTAGATTATACAACTAAATTATATAAATTAAATTTAACTCTGTGGACAGCAAACACACACACACACACATACACATACATATATATATGTTTGTAAGTTTTTTCAAAAGATAGCAAATTTTATATATATATATATATAGTTTTTAAATTTAATCAATAAAGATTTTTCACTCATTTCCCTTCTAAAATTCAAAATTTTCTAAAAATGGAATCAATTTGATGACTTCAAAGTCCCCAAATTGATTAGAAAAATTATCAATCAAAATGCAAAATCAATTGGAACTGAAAAAACAGTATAAAAGAATCTAATAAAGTAATAAAAGAACATCTAAAGAAACTTATTGATAAACATTTCTCTTTTCTTATTCAATCTAAGCCTAGTATAAAAAAAAGCGTCTTTTATAGCTAATCAATGAGAAAAGATCAATCAAGATATGAGTATATAAAATATGATGTTGGTCTCTGTATAATTGTTTGTTTCAAGAAATATCAGACTTTAATTCATTTTTAATCTGAAACCATGCTTGTTTTCATTAAATAAATACTTTTTATAAATTTTTTAAAAATTCAATTAAAAAAAAAGAAAAACAATTCTTAAAGGGTTTAGAAACACATGTGTCGATTTCTTTTTAATTTACAACAGTTTATAAGAGATCCTGTACCTGTGTCCACAGTGGTTCCAATCATAAAAATATTATCATTACACACGTTATTAGACTCTGAAAAGAGTTTTTCTAAAGAATTATGGTCACTCATAATGAGATCTTTTCCTGCAGAATTGATCCTTCAGTTCAGAAGAAAGATAGAAATTTCAGAAAGATTCTCGCGCTTGTGCAGTGAAGAGCGAATTCTAGCAGACGCCACTAGATTCTAGAATTCAGTCGCGTAGATATTTCATTGCAATAGAGTATCGCTGGAACCCTTCATGGAAAATAAATGTAATATTAAAATAAAATTACAATAAAATATATAGAGGTATATATGTATAATATAATATTTAATATATCTTATATATATATATATTATTAGCATAATAATATATATAAAAAAATAAAGAATGTATATAATTTATAAAGATTCTCCAAAAAAGTCATTCTCTGTACAGGATCAAAGTACAGGTTTATCGACGTCGATCATATGATCGATGATGTACTGGCGCATGCGCCAGCGCATGCGTAAAGTCTGTTTTGTTGAATCTTAACATACTGGGCACACTAGTGCGCAGTGTTGTTCTAGGGACGCTTTCTCGCGCATGCGCAGCGCAGGGATAAAGAAATCCAGCAATGTATGGCGTATATCTGATAATGGGTCTGAAATTGCACTAGGTCAGATCTTCTAGTCTAGGTTTTTTTCTCTATATTGGAAAGAGAAAGATAGGCTCTGAACTAGTGCAGTTAATTCAGCTATAAAGAACATACCCAATGGCGAAAATCTTGACGGATTTCGGAGGAGGTTAAAGCATAGATTACTATAAAATTTAAACACTATAAAAATTTTAAGCTAATTTATATTTTATTTTTTATTAATTTTTTAATTATTTATTTTTAATTTATTAATTTATAAAATATTTTATTTTTAACATTATCTGAAGAGAGGGCCTAACAATACCCGTTTTCTTATAAATTTGACACGTACCTTAAGAAGCTACGCATGCGCGAGAAAGTGTTTCTCGAGAACAATACTGCGCATGCGTTGATAAGATTCACGCGACAAGAATTACTGAATGACCCACGAGGTCTTCGAAAGAATTAAAAGGGAAGGTTAAAAGTGAATATAATTGTATTATAATTTTAATTAGAAAAGTGCCATGAAAATAAAAAATAGTTTACGAAAAAATCCTTTAAGTCGACCTAAAAAGAAGGTTGACGAGACAAGCGATGAAAGTCAAGATGAACAAGACATCTCGACAAGCAAAACATCAAAGGTTTTGCTGCCTTCTGATGATAATTTCAATCATATTAAATGCAAAGCTGTGAGGTATAAAAAATGCCAACAACTAATAAAGGAGAAACTGAAGGCGAAAAAAGAGGCCAAAAAGGCGAGGATACAAGAAGGTGCTCCAAAACAAGTACCGCACACCATAGAGAGCTTACGGGAGAAGGATGAGACTATTGTATCTAATGATGTGAATGATGAGGCGAATCAAGAACTTAAAATTGAATGTGAACATGATGAATTTGCTGCCTACTATAGACAGGATTATGAGCCCAAGGTTCTCATTACATATGCCGACAATCCAAATAGAAAGACGAGGATATTTGGCAGAGAGCTCACAAGGATAATACCAAATTCCCTCTCGCTGTACAGGAATCGTTCTGGTGTTAAGAAGATAGTGAAAAGCGCTATTGCCAGGAATTTTACAGATATAATAATTGTTAACGAAGATCAATGCAAACCAAGTATCCTTATATAAAATTATATTAATATTCTAATACATAAAGCTTTTTTGACAGAAATATAAGCTAATATTTATTATATGACAAACTTTGTAGATAAACTGATAGACAACTATTAGAGATATATAAGCTAATATTTATTACATGACAAATTTTGAAAATAAACTGATAGCCAACTATTAGAGATTTTAGAAATTTTTCAAAAACCTGCAAAAATGATTAACTTAATTTTTATATATGCAAAAATTTCATAAGTTCTTTATGTGTTATGTAGGATAGAAAATGTCATATAATTTAAGTTATTTTTATTTTTGGAGAATTTTCCTTAAATATTTGTTAGATGGAATGTTAGTCATTCATCTGCCAGATGGTCCTACTGCGCATTTTAAGCTCAGTAATGTCAAAATAACAACAGAATTGAAGCGTAACCACAAGGAAATCACAGAACATAGGCCAGAAGTTATTTTAAATAACTTTACCACACGTTTAGGATTCACTATTGGTAGAATGCTGGGAGCATTGTTTCATTATCAGCCAGAATTTAAAGGAAGAAGAGCCGTGACATTTCATAATCAAAGAGATTATATATTTTTCAGACATCATAGGTAATTTTATAGCAAATATTTTTAATTTTTAGAGGATACTATAAATTTCATAATAATATTGTGTCAGGTTTAAGTAATCTTGTAAGAAGTTTATTAAAATCCATAAAAATTTATAATAAAAAATCTCAAATAATACTAATTTTGTATACACATGTGTAATTGTATGTGTGTGTGTATGTGTGTGTGTGTGTGTGTGTGCAAGCATTGCTTATATTTTACTATTAATTAGAATAATTTTTCTTAAGATTTAAAAAAGCTTTGTGATATTTAATGGAGATTGATATCAATGTGTTGTATTAAATTGTGTTATATAATTTAATATGAATATCATTTGCAGATACGAATTTAATCTCAAGACGGGTAAACCGCGATTACGAGAATTGGGTCCACGATTTACTTTAAAATTGAGATCCTTACAACATGGAACGTTTGATAGTAAATATGGCGATTACGAGTGGATTATACAAGGTCGCAGACATGATATGGAGACAAGCAGAAGAAAATTCTTTTTATAAATTTTGTATGTTAAAATTATTGAGAAGGAAAATGTTTTGTCCAAAAAATCGATTATATGTAAAACAAATAAACTTTAATAATTTTTCTTTATATATAAAAATATGAATATATATATACCAAAAATAATATTATGAAAATAGAATATCTAATTGGTCAAAAAGTCTTTAATTATATATCATCTTTTTGTTGTTTTTTGAATGATTGACTGCTTGGCAACTCGCGTTTTAAGGCGATCGTGAAATATATTTATTATTACAATCATGAAATATATTATAAAATTTGTTTCAAAAGAGATAATGATAACATATTTTTAAAATACTTTAATTCTAAAATATTTTTTATATATTCATAATTTAGTCTAAAATATACTAAAATACATATTACATAGAGTATATTTTATTTTATTTTATTTTATTTTAATAATTCTTTAATATTTAACTTTAATATTTAACTTTATTTAAGTTTTGCATTTACAGATATAACAAAAATTTACATTTCTTTAAAACTATATACATAGCTATATACATGAGCAAATCAAATATAAACTGGATTTTTTACAAAACATTTTATTTGATCAAAATATTTTTAGGCCTTATTTTTCTACTAAAATCTAAGCATTTTTGTCATCCAATTGGCAGTTTCTTTATCTACATATCATAAAAAATAGTGGGACGTATTTAAAGCTAATTGCGCATGGAATAATTTGTGCGCAATCAGCTTTGAACATGTCCCATTTAAAAATGATTTTTAATTTACATTCTTTAAGGAAATAGAATTAAAGAAGAGGATTAAAGAAAAATATACCATTATAAGGAAAATTAAAATTGCAACTAATTTGATCTTTTATATCTATGCAGATATTTATATTATATTTATATTTATATCCTAATTATTTTTGTAATTATTTTATAAAATATAAATACGATTATTTTTTTTCTCTCTCTTTCTCTCTCTTTTTCTCGTATTTATTATGATGAATATTATATTCTTTTTAATTAGAAAAAAAAGTTTTGATGATATTTATATTTTTATGAGAAAATATTTTTAAAATCGAATAATTCCTTCTCATGTGGAAAAATATTAAATATATAAAATCAATGATAAGATTAATAAAAATAATTCTAATGCAAAAAAAAAAAAAAAATAAAACGCGCATGGGACATATAAAATGCCTCTTTCATAAAATAATAGATAATAGATAATAGATAAACAGATGAGATTGGAGACAAAAGAGAGTATGTTTTTAATTTTGTCTTTTTATAGTAAGTATAAATGCACACTTTTATGCACAAATTCGAGCGATGCGATAGACGTTATAAATGGAACTGCATGGGATATGCAGATGACGTTATAACTTTTCGCGCTGTCAACTAACAGTGATCGCGTCCGGCGCTCTCCCCAAAGCGCTTTCCCGTGTTTTAATCTATTTCATTAATTAAGGAAAATTAACGCCGACACAATTCCGGTATACAATTCCGTAACGATGGAATCAATCAGTTACTATTTTATCGATATCGATAAAAATATTACACACGATGAAGCATATAGATCAAATGCGCTACTATTGGCTTGCGCGCGAGACTAATAATAATTTGCATAAATAAAAATAATTATAATTTTGCATAAATTAAAAATTGATTTGATCCATGATATTTATCAGATCTCAAAAATATAATGTGTAAATATTTTTCAATCTTTATAATACAAAATAGCACTTGAGTCGACTTATGAAAAAATATTGAATTTTTTTCAATCATTTTATTTTATCTTCTTATTATTAGATTACATATTTTTGTTATTATATGTCTAATCGATTATAATTATTCCCCAAAAAAATTTTTACTAAATATTTAAATAACTAAAATTTCTATATAATTAATAATAATAATAATAATTTCTATATATAAATGTATATATATACAAGGTGTCTGATAATTGCACCACCCGAAATGTGCAAGTAGAGCGGATTAAACCAAGCAGGAAAGTCCTTTACCATTTTTTTGTATAATGTTTAATAAAAGAATTGTTATTGAGTAAAGTTTAGCTAAATATCGCCGATTTTTAGCCGGGCGCACATTGGCGAGTCGCACTGTGACAGTGAACATTCACGCACGCTACCAGGAGCGCGATTTGTGCCCTTGTGCGGGCACAAACGAGAAGGTGCAACTGCCGAAGACAACGAGTCACTTCGTGCATATTCTTGCGTATTTTTTTCTCGTTCGACTGAAAAAGAAAAGTTGAAATCGGATAATAATTTTATATACTGAATCTAGTAAGATAGCTCGACCATAATATTGTCAGTGATAATAGCTAGAATAGAACAATTCTTCGATCAATCTTACAAGAGGAGGGTCAGATGTGCCCGGCTCCAATTAAAGCAGCGACTTTTCTATGTATAATCCTTAATGAGAAAAAAATTGTGTTAAAGTTATAGAGTATACAAGCTTCTCACGCGTTTGTCTGAAAATTAATGTAAAAAGATTTTAAATTAAAAAAAAAAAAAAGCAGAATTTAACTTATTACGCGATGCAATCGAAATGGTGGAATAGTTCAGTGGATAGCGCTCAAATCTTGTAAATGGGGAATCGCTGATTAAAATCCCTGTATGTCTTTTTTTATGTATTTTTGAGTAATTTTTCTTTTTTTATTTCCAGCAGTATTTTAGCAATAAAAAAAATAAATATTACACGTGTTTTTCATAATAACATTTAATTTTTAATATTTTATTCGATATTTTTCGATGAAAATTTGTGTAATGATATCGAAATGCTTTCTATAGAAAAGATAATTGAATAAACAATGTTTAATTCAAGAAATATGTTAATTAAAATAAAATAATGATTAATAATAATTATTATATACAACAACAAATTCACAATAAATAAAAAATGTTTTTTCTCTTACAAATAATTTTATTATTTTTCTCTTCGACATTTTACAATTAGCATTAACATTAAAAAAAGAAATTTGTAGTTATTGTAAATTTATTGTTTATGTAATTATTATTATTAATTATTATTTTGTTTTAATTAATATATTTCTTAAACTAAATATTATTTATTTAATTTTCCCTTACTGTTCCTTTACTTTTTTAAAAAACATTTTGATGCTATTGCACGAATTTTTAAAAAATATGAAACAAAATATTAAAAATTAAATGTTATTATTAAAAATAATATTACTTGCGTAATATTTATTCATTTAATGCTAAAATGCTGCTAAAAATAAAAAATAAAAAATTATACAAAAATTAAAAAAAAATTACATACAGGGATTCTAACCAATGATCGCAATTACAAGCCTTGAACGATATTCGGCTGAGCCACCGTTTCTTATTGCACATCGCGAAGCAGTTAAGTTCTGATTTTTTTAATTTAAAATATTTTACTTTAATTTTCAGACAAACGCGTGAGAAACGTGCTTTATAACTTTAATATAATTTTTTCTCATAGAAAAGTCACCGCTTGAATTGGCGTCGGTCACATCTGGCTCTCTTCTTGTTAAAAGATTTTGCCGAAAAAAAGAAGAAAGAAGATAATTTCTTTTTATTACATTTGTATATTTCTACTTAATTTTATTTTCTTTTTGTGCCACTAACACAAAAACAAACGTACGCATAAATTTAACATAAATTTTTTTGATTAGGTGATAATGCATAAAGTTGATAACCTCACGGATGACCTTGACCTTGACTATGTTATCAAGGTCATTAGCCTCAGTGATCTTGACTTTGAAATAAGTGGCGGTCGTGACCTGTTAAAAAATTATCATCAAAGACGTTAAAAAAATTATCATCACTTTAAAAAAAATAAAAAAAACAATTTTTTATTGTTACTTAAAGGAACTTTGCTTTGCGTGGAGTAATTTTGAAGCATACTAGCAATAATGTAAAGACAATTAATATAAACAAAAAAAAATTTTTAGCAAAAGTGTTCTGACAATGACGCAATATAAGCAAAAAGATATCAACACGCAAGTAAGATATAACGAAAAGATATACGTAATGAAGAAATGATAAGTAAATACAAAAATTACTTTAAAATTGCATATCTCTGGAACCAGAAGAGAGCGTCACAAAATTCAAAGTGCTTGTTACTTAAGAATGTACCCTCAAACATACAACATAATAAAAATAAAAACATCCGTGAGATGTAAGTCAATCCGAACATTTATCAAAAAGAAAATTTTTGACGCAAAGTTGATACGTGGATCCATTCGGAAGTTATTTAGAGCCAAATTTTTTGAAAAAATCAATTTTCAAAAAATATTTACTCCAATTTAAAAAATTCTAAAAAAATGTGTTTATTTTTTTTTTAAGTCCTTACCACGAAAAAATTCAGATTTGACCTGAGTTAATAAAAAAATTTGGCGTTATCTTGAATTTAAGTTTTTTGCTTACTTTTTTTAAAAAACACTAAAAGCGCCAAAAATTTTGTTTTTTTATGTCCTTTTTAATGTACTACAATATAGAGAGTTTCATTTGAAATTTTTGGGTTTGAGGTTCTGGGCCACTTTTTTGAAAAGATAAGTCCCTAACCCCTTTAAAAGAGTAACCCATCGAAATGATCAAATACGTATTTTGTAGTTTTTCTTAATTTGGAGCCGTTATACTATTATGTATAAACACGACAGTGGCAATCTAAATTTTAATTTAGTTACAAAGGACGAATTTTTGATAAAAAAGAAAAATTAAAAATTAAATATTGTTTAAAAATGATAGTGTATTGCCTTATTTATTATTACACATAAAAGACGAAATAAGTATTAAGTTTATAAAATGTTCAAAAATTTTAAAGGAATATATAACAATAAGGCAATACATTAAAATTTTTAAACAATATTTTTTATTAAAAATTTTTTAATTTTTTAATCAAAAATTTGCCTTTTGCAAATTAAAATTTAGGTTGCCACCCGTGTCTGTACATAATGGTATATATAAATAATATATAATAATAAATAATAATAATAATAATAATAATAATAATAATAATAATAATAAATATTAATAAATATAATAATAATAATAAATAATAATAAATATAATAATAATAATAAATAATTATATAATAGTATACAAATGTGTATGTCTAATATTATATAAATATTAAACCATCCTCTACAACATAATAAAAATGAAAATATTTGTGAGGTGTAAGTTAATCCGAACATTTACCAAAAAGAAAATTTTTGACGCAAAGTTGATACGTGGATCCATTCGGAAATTATTTAGGGTCAAAGTTTGAAAAAGCCAATTTTCAAAAAATATTTACTCCAATTTAGAAAATTCTGAAAAAATGTGTTTATTTTTTTTTAAGTCCTTACCACGAAAAAAATTCAGATTTGACCTGAGTTAATAAAAAAATTTGGCGTTATCTTAAATTTAAGTTTTTTGCGTACTTTTTTTAAAAAGTGCGCAAAAAACTAAAAGCGCCAAAAATTTTGTTATTTTATCAATGTACCCTTTTTATGATAGTTTGGCCATGTGATAATATGTAAATCTTTTTTTGTAGAACGGACTTTCAAGAAAGTCACGGTTAATAGCAAATAGTATTTTAACGTGCATTTATGGTGTTGATTTCTTTTATCTATTTTTGACTAAAAATGTTATTTGCGTTTTACAGAAGACTGTTCGTTACAAAGAAAACGTCAGACAACGAGAAAAGAAGAAATTGGTGTTTTATTCGATTTTTTCGTGGGGTTTACCCTTCGCTGTTATCAGTAACATTATGGATTTTTGTTTTGGAAAATTTGTCGACGATTTTGCGACCAGGATTTTGCAACGGAGATTGTTGGTTCGCTGGTGAATGGACGTCGCTTACAGATAATTCTGTTATTAAAAGCACTCTTTTTAATAGAAAAAAGAGATAATTATTTATATAGACAACATCTTTTTGCGTATTTATTCTTTTCTTGATGTTTTTTTTTACTTACATTGTTTTTAAAACAATACACGCTGCTTGAAAAAAATAGAGAATACTTTTCATAAATTAAAAGTTTTATTATTTTTAAATCGCTAAAATCTGGCAAAAAATAATTGTAAAAAAAATTAAGGAAGATATTAAAAAATTTGAAGTCTCTAAAACACGCGCTTTTGTTTGTTTTTTAGATTTTTTTATTGTTTTTGTTTTGCACTTAAAAAAAAACATATTGCTCAAAATTACGCATTTTTGAAAAATTTCTTTATAGTTTATTAATTTTTTTTACAAATATTTAAGTCAAATTTCATAAACTACAAAAAGCTTTTTAAAAATTTTTCTACGATGTTTTTTTGATTTACATATTTTGTAATTAAATCTGTATTGTTTTAAAAATAAGAAAGGTAAAAATTTTCTAATATTATCGATATCATTGATAATATTATCGACACTTTTTTAAGTTTTAAAATGTTTTTTTTTTAGTTTGCCACTTTTTCACCGAATATCGACAACATTTCTAAAAAATATAGACCTTGTTTAAAAAATTTATAAAACTATAAATAAATATTTTATAGTTAAATGTCGTTTATCAAATTTTATTTAAATTTCTCAAAAGAAATATTTTTATCGAACTGTAAAGTATCAAACATACGTAATTTTAAGAAGCAGAACAATGTGTTTCTTTTTTAAAACACAGAAGATAACAAAAATTATAAAAATTACCAATAAAGTGTTAAAGTTAAAACTTCAAACTTTAAAATGTTTTCAAAATTTTTTATTTACCATAATTTTTTACTTTCAACAATTTGAAAATATCAATTTTTAGAATATGAAAAATGTTTTTTATTTTTTTTTTAATAGTGTATTGCTGCCACTTCAATCTTATGTGTTGGTTTGAAAATATCAGTCATTTTCGAAATGTGGCAAATAATGAGAATAAAATTGATGAATGCATTTATTTCATAAGGGAAATAATATCTTTTAAAAATTTACAATTATTTCTTTTTTCTTTCTTAAGATTGTAATTTGTTCTATTACTTTTTAAAAATAACTTGGTTAATAATATTTACATTTATTATAAATATATATATATATATATATATATACAGGATGTGCAAGATCACCCCTTTTCTTTCAAAGACTAAGCATTTTAGAGAAAAACGCTTTGAATAAAAATTGTATGGTTTTGAGGAGAATATAAGATGGTGTCCTTGGTTTGACCTTGGATGGCATCGTTA
>JBCAUJ010000002.1:7983528-8001873 GCA_038406275.1 Cataglyphis albicans | reverse complement strand
TATATATAAATTAGAAAATAAAAAAAAAAAATATATATATATATAATATATATATATAAAATATATATAAATTAGAAAATAAAAATATATATATATATATATATATATATATATTTATTTTTATTTTCTAATTTATATATATTTTTTTTATTTTTTTACAGATTTTAATAAATTGTAGAAATTAGAGAAGAGACAAGAAAAGAGAGAAAGGTGACTATTTATATTGAAAATGACGTTCATATTTTTTTATAATTTTTTTATGACTTTTAAAATTTTGATATGTATTATATAATTATAATATACATTATAATTTATCATAATGTATTATTTTACATAAATTTATTTTTATGATTATAACCCCCTTTTTTCCCCTTTTAGTATACTATTATTATTATTTTATAATATAATTTTAAATATATTTTTTTATTCTTTTGAACATGTAAGCGTAAAAAATACCATAATTTATATATATTTTTAATAAAGTAACAAATTATAGAAATTAGAGAAAGAAAAGAGAAAGAAGAGAGAAAGAAGAGAGAGGGAGAGAGAGAGAGAAAGGGTAATTATTTATATCGAAGAAAAATTTATTAAAATAAATTTTTTTTTTTTTAATGGATTTCATTGATACTACATATAAATGTAAAGATAAGAGAGATAAAAGCTCGGACTTATCAAGTAAATTTTTGTTTATTTTGTTTGCAATTGATATATTTTGTAAGATAATGATTTTGTAAGATATAGTTATTGTTGAAATACTGTATATTATAATATTCGTTGAATTTCGAAAATAAGTAAAGAAATAATTTAAAAAATTATTTTTTAAACAAGTAATTTGAAAAATTTACAAAATTATAATAAAAAATTATGATAGTTAAATTATGATTAAAAATATTATTAAAAACAATTGTTATAAATATGAAAGTTGGCCAATATTATATATAATCTCTTCTAGTATTATAATATTAAGATAAAAATTCTAATTAAGCTTTGTAAAAGTTTGCTTACCTTTTGTATTTATTTTAAATATATGTATTTTGCATACTTTATATAATATTTTGATTTAAATAACATTTTATATTTATTAGCAAAAAGCGGAAAATATGGATTTATAAATTCATTGAAATATCTACTTTTCTAGAATAACGTTTTATAATTTCGAAAATTAACATGCATTGAAACAATATTTGTGTAGTTTTCGATTCATAAAATTTGCCGAAACAATGTATCCTTTCTTTCACATTCCCAGATTAAATTTTTAAATAATTACGTAACCAATATTGATTGCCCCTGTATGCTTTCAATCTATCAAAGTTATAATTAAAATACTATGTAATTATTACAAATTCGTTATTTGATTTTCTGCACAAAAATTCATTCTATTTCTCCACACAGAGATATAGTCGAACATTTATAGTAGAATTATGTTCAATACAATTTTCTCTTATAGTAGAAATCATTTTGCAACAATAAATATTCGTAACAGATGGTAAATGCATGTCATTTGACGTCAAAATAATATTAAATGACGTCACACCGATTAGATATACATATATGATATATATATATATATATATATATATATATATATATATATATAAGTTATTAATTTCTTTTATCATTTTAATTTTTTGCATTAACAGTGTCTTTATCTAAAAATCTATACTAATGCTTAAGTTTTTGAATTATAAAAAATTTTATTAATATGGAAATACATACAAATTGTATTTGAAAAGTGCTACTATCGTAAGATAAAGATCATTTCTTAAAATTATTTTTTTGCTATAACTTTGCTTATTTTCATAGTAATTTTTTGTTTTCAGCTCGTATAAAAGAATACAACATCGATTTTATTATTATGACCGTATTTATGATTTTTTGTGTTAGTTTAGAATTTTTAGCCCAAAGTTTCTGACTTCGCGTATGGAAAATAATACAATCGTTGCGACGATTTTCGTTTATAGCGATATGATATAAACCGTCACTGAGTATATGTCATATGATATATATTCTACTTCTTTATTAGATTTATAAGGAATCGTCTAAGGGTCTGTATCTTTGAGTACAATCTCTAAAGAAGATCTAGCTAAATATGATTATTTAAAGATAAGACCGTATCGCGCCATTTCGCATGTCATTATATTTGGTTATATCGCGCCAGATTTTGAATGTGATTTTATATAATTACATAAGTTTACTTTTTTTTTAGATATTTATCTAATCTTTCGTATACATAACCAGTACTTATAAATTAAAGGCCTTTTTAGACGATCTATTCGCGATAAGATTCACAAGACAGAATTTTATTTATTAAATTTTATATGTAGTACAGAAAGATTTAAACACGTAAGATACATACAAATAAAATTATATATCAAGATATGAATATAAAATTAAAATATGTAGCGTATAAAATTGTAAATAAAATTCTTTTGAATTTTGTCGCGAATTATAAATCGCCTAAAAAAGCTTCAATGCTACATTTGTATTACACTAGTTTTGTTTGTATATATAAAAATAAGAGATATATTCATATTATGTTTATACTTAATTTATAATGCATGTAATAAACAATAAAATAATGTATATAGACATTGTTCATATGCACGTTCATTGACATCTTAGAATTTTGTTAATTTAATGAAAGTACTTTCTTTATTAAAAACACAATCAAAAAATTATTTTCAATCAAATAAATACATTTTATTAATTATGATTTTTTTTATTTAAATAAATATATACTTTGTTTCCAAAAAACATTTTGTAATATTAAATAAATTATTAGTTATGACTAATAAAAATTATAATATTTGAAATGCATTATTCAAAATTTTAATATAAAAATAAAAACTTTGTTTTTATTTTAATATTGAAATAACTAATTTTCTTTGCAAGTATTTGAATAAATTTTCTTAAATAAAAAAAAATTTTTGAATTTACATTTTTTTCTTGTATGTATATAAGATATATTGCGAGATTATTTTCGGATAATTATTAAACCTTTTAATAATTATTAAAAACAACAATATTCCTGATTCTCCTCAAATTCAATCGCATATATCAGTCTCGTTCTATCAGGAATTACAGCGTGGGAATTCCTCGACGAGCATTGTCTCGCAGGAGGAAGTGCATCATCCTCGGATATTTATGAGCCTTTTAATTACAATTATTACCGCGCATTATAAGATACGACGTATGACTAATATTTCCGTAAAGATATCAAAAATAATTGCAGTTTGCGCTTATGGAGTAAAGCGAGTAACAAGCTAACAGACAATGGGCGCTGTTAATTATATAGGATGTGATATATGTGACATTTAAAATAAAAAATAAAAAATATTTTTTTTTTGAAGCTTAATTTTCGAGAAAATAATCAATTTCTTATACACTTATTTTGAAAAAGATATATAAAAGATAAAATTTATATGTATAATTGCGTCCATATGAATGTCTATCTGATCTCACTAACGCTCTATCGATTATCACAGATTATTTTAAGATAGCTTCATAGCTTCCTACATCCTTCCTTCGACTAGTATTATATGTATGATTACGTATAAAATGTGTTATCTTTTCATAATTAACTAATTATGTACATTTACATGCGGCCATGTTATATTATTTTCACTCGAGTAGATAAAATTTTCTTTCAATAAAATTACAATACAAATTCATTATCATAATCCAGTGACACGCAATCAGCGGATAACGATGATAATCAGCTCTTCCGTGATTATGATTATTGCCCGAAAGCCAATAGCGTAAACAAGGCTTTCTGAGCAACAATCAAAAGCATAAAGAGCTCCAAGTCGAAGTTGCTGAGATGCTTGCTGCGTAGATTTGGATCAAAAAGTCTCGCATAGATCTGCAATAAAAATGAATCTTGATTAGTGATCGATTATATATCTCTCGGTCGCAGCTTATCACCTATTTTCGCGATAGCTTCATTGAGGCAAAGAAACGCGCAATTCTATTCAAACAAAATTGCGATTAAATTCACATATATATACACACAGTGTATCAAAGTGTTTGCTCAAATCTTGTAAAAGAAAATTCCCTGTTCACCTCCACGTATTTTTATTCAAAATTTCGGATAAAGAAAATATTTCAAAAATTTTTCGGTGCAATTTTATAAAATAAAACTAATTCCCTATATCCCTAGATTTTATAAAAAATTCCCTATATCCCTATCCCTAAAATTCCCTAGATTTCTCATATTTTTCCAAGAAGTAAATAAATTGACAGTTTAAGTGTATCACGTCGAATTATGTAGGACTTTAAAATCAATCATGTATAAACCGTATATAAATCCCATCGATGAAGAAAAACGAAAATGGTGGGTAGAAGAAAGGGAGAATCGGAAATGTACGGGTATGCCAGGCTCGTCAATCTCGGCGAGGAAATGATTGAGACGAATGGATGGGAGGGTTTAGTGGCCGATCATAATTTTATTACATCGCACGTATCAGACGTTGAGATAAGGAGGAACTCCGGCTGCGATTTCTTTCTTTTCCTCTCGCTCTCTTTCGTTGCCGCGATCTCTCTCTCTCTCTCTCTCTCTCTCTCTCTCTCTCTCGACCGGTCGAGAGGCAATATCAGTAACTACATTTCACGTTCAATTTTAAATCGATGTCTTACGAAAAAGAAACCTCTTTTTCCATTCGGAACTTTTCCCTGCGGATCTCATTCTCACTTACCTCAATTTTTCTTTCCTTCTTTTATTGAGCTGTTACTCTTTCTTTTCCGCCCATCGTGTTGTTTCCAGAATTGAAACGTGTTCACCGTCTCTGAAATGTTTTAAAATGCAAACGTATGAGGAGAAAAATAGAAAATATTTTTAGGCAAGCTTTTAAGATCTTTGTTTTAGCTTGGAAAAGTCATAAATATAAAACTGTTAAGTATCACAAAATGTACTCTCTCCCTAGTGGAAGTGATATTTTCTCATATCCAATATTGATTATCATTTCGTACTCTATGCATCAAAACAAAGAGTTAAAATAAGGATAGAAGATATTTTAGATACAGAAAATTTATATGATATCATTTCTCGAATTCCGGCAATGAGCGTTCCGTTGTATCTCATTATTAATTATCAGAACGCCGTATGCGGTCTAAGAACCGTTATGGCAATGCCACAAAAGCAATATATATATATATATATATATATATATATATATATATATATATCGAATGCTTACAAAGTATCCTGTTAATATGAAATTCTATCTCGATTGCAGCTTTCGAATATTGCTTGGATTACTGCAATCCGTGTAAAACCGCAATGTTAGTCCATTTGTGGCTTCCTGGTAATATACTGGTAATAAACTTTATAATTTGCAAATATTTCATATTTATCAAATTTAGAGATTCTGAAATTTAATTCCCTTTCATTTCCCGTATTATTAATAGGTTTTTGATTTCAAATTTTTATAAAATATATCATTCATATCTTCTCTCTCTCTCTCTCTCTCTCTCTCTCTCTTTTATTTTATTTGTACTTTTTTTAAAATTATTTATACTAAATATGTATATATAATATACGTTTTATAAATGCTCTGAAAAAAGAATCGAAGAAATTAAAATATCTTTGCAGTTTATAAATATTTAAACACTTTCAGATTTCTTGCGAATCTTTGATTTTGCTATAATCAGTTGTCAAAAAAATGTATAAAGTGCATAATAGCAAAGTATCAATTGATGACTTGAATAGAATCGATCGAGGAAGGACTATTGAAATTTGTTGAAGACGCAATTTTTTATGATTATCTATGCATCTTGATATATATATATATATATATATATATATATATACGTATAAGGCAACGTAATGTAATAATACGCTGACAATCGCTACAAATTTTCTCCAAGGAAATATTCTTTACGTTTAAATAAAGAAAAAATTTAGATCGAGGCGCACGATGACTGTACATTATGCAGCTACATGGAATGGCAGATTAAGCAACGCGTGTGCAATAGCAGTGCGTGCATGCGTGCGTGTGTGTGTGTGTAATGCCATTATATTTGAATAAAATAGCTATTTGAGGAGAAGTGCAGTCTTGCTGCGGGACACAATTTGCCGGTCACATTTGCCCCGGAGCAATGCGCAAACATGCAACAGGTATCTACTGCAATCCGCCACTGTCAATGTTTCTTCACCTCCGTCACGTAACGATCTCGAAAAATTATCTCAAATTTGTTTGTCACGTAAACAGCACACATTTTCATTCAATTTTATATCGATTAATAATCTCAAAATTCTATGATTCTCTCCCTTTCTCTCTCTCTCTCTCTCTCTCTCTCTCTCTCTCTCTCTCTCTCTCTCTCTCTCTCTCTCTCCCTCTCTCTCTCAAATGTATGGAAGTATAAAAACAACGGTGCCCAAGGTAAGGGTATCCAATTGTAAAATAAATTGCATCAAAAATAAAATATAATAACTAGCAAGAATGAAAACTTAAAGTAAGACACTAGATAAGTCATATCTTGTCAAAAATGAAATATCTTTCTACACGATAATTATTATTATTATATACATATTGACATTTTGGGAATGAATGATGCCTAGTATCATTAGGGAATTGTGTACTTCAATATTTCAAAATTTGAAGGAACTATACTGAAACGACCAATTAAAGTTTTGAAAAATTACATCAGAAATTAACAGCGATCGGCGATTAAATAGATAGGATTGTCATCTAATGTTGCGAAATGTCACGGACAGAACTATCATTTAAACAAAGAAACTCCACGAAAACTCTGCTATAGTGAAAAGGATTTAGCGAATTTAGGATTTAACGAATTCAAACTGCAATATCGCCCTGTATATCTAACAGAGAGATTGAAGCTAGCTTCAGCGCGCACGACGCGAGTGGGAGAGAGAGAGAGAGAGGATCGCTTTGACGTAGGAGGGAAGAGAGCGGAGCCGCTTTACCTGGTAACAGAAACTGGATCCTCCTCGTCCGCTCGCCACGGGTGAGTCTCGTGAGTCGCGGGAGCCGGAAGCGGAAGTCGATCAGGGACCACGCCGATCGTCGCCGGAGTCCGGGACTCGAATGACGTAACGCCAAGCCGTCGCGGAAGGGTTGCAGGTACAAGGGAAAAGGGGTAGGGATCGACGGCGCCCGCGTCACCCAGGTGGGGGACGACGTCGGATTCTGCGCGATCGTCGACACCGGCGTCGCGACGCCGCGCGTCCTCTCCCTCCCCCCCCCTCTCTCCTCTCCGCCACCTCCCACTCAATCCCAATCGTATATATATATATATATATATATATATATATATATATATATATATACACATGGCCCATCAGATATTCGCGATCTCCTTGTAATTTGACAATCGGCCGACGTCATGTCAGTCAGCCAGTTAGTCAAGCTCTCGCTTTAATGTGCGGGGTCGTCGCACTCTCCGGGATCGCGGCGCGCACCGGCTGATTTATTTTATTAATTAGGCGATCTCACTGCATGCAGGATCTCTCTCTTGCGCGTATTCCCGCAAGGAAGCAAATCCCATTAGACGAGACATGTCGGTTTTTTTTTTTTTTTTTTTTTTTTTTTTATCGCGACGCGAGCACGGATGTATGAGGATGTAATGTGGAGGTAAGTGGCGTTTCTCGTCGGAGTTTCAGTAGTTGCCAGAAATAATACTCCTCTGTTTGCGCATTTTTCTTTTGCATTTTAACCGCGGAGCGACGTCGCTGACGCGGATAATTGAATTTATGCGATATGGAAGAGCGAGCTTTTAACGGATTTCGATTTAGAAGTAAAGATAGAGTCTATTATATATTTGTTTTTTACTTCGGAAAGTTTTTAACGGGGTGTCTGCTCAAATCATGTGAAAAATTTCGTGAAAATTCCTTGAATTTCTAGGTATTTTTATCGAAAATTCCAGATAAAAAGAATATTTGAAAGATTTTTTTTCGAGTAATTTCCTATAGAAAATAAGACTTTTTTATTACTGAAAATTATTATAAAAAACATGTACTGCATATTCAATATTTTGTTAAACATTGGATATACATATAAACATATATGAGAAATAAATATATATTTATAATATATTTTAAATATATAATTCACGATTTGGCTTATCAGCGGATTGTCAACTGCTTGCAATATAAGAGCAAAATTAATAAAAAAAAAAAAAATCTAGAGTGCCAATAAAATTTTATGAGAATTCCATGATCTTTTCAGGTACAAAAAATCCCTAAGAATTTCAAGTTTTCGAGATTTTTTTCGGATATCCTGAATTAATTTCTTTGTGAAGAAAATTATTTTGTGGAGTATAAAATTCAGAGTCTTGAATCTACATAAAAAAGTACACAATCTTTGAATAAATATCATGATGAAGTATATTCCTGTGTATAGATTTTGGAAATAATTTGAAAATATTAATATATACAGTTGAAAATTTTGATTTAAATTTAACATGTATCGCATATCCGTACAAATTTTTTTATTAATTTAATGAACATGTTAATTAATGTGGACATGTTAAATAGCGACATTAATATTACGTCAATATTTCAACACAAAAAATTAATGTAAACTTCACAGTAATTTGAAATAAATTTTCTGTAAAATTAACATATTTTTAATGATAAAATTAACTTAGAAAAAAAGTTACTGACGATCTGTAATTACTCTTATTATAAAATAAACTTTAAATTTTTTCCGATAAATTTTAACAGATAAATTCCGTCACTAATAATATGGAACATATATATCGTGTAAAATTAAAAATATGTGCACGTTGCGTTTCACACTTTTTTCAATTGTTTTAATAATTTAACATTGGAGTTTAATTAACGCAACAGCGATACGTTAAATTAACACACGTGTTAAATATTTAACGCGATAATTTTAATTAAATATTTTTTATCAAGAAAACAAATATCTTCAACATCCGTTCATTAATCGTTCGGCATCGTGAAAGAAGACTCATCGTTTCGAATGTGCGGTGCTTCGAATTTTGCGGCGTATATTGTATTCGCCTCCGCCAATGGCAGAAGTTAAACTTCTGCCATTGGCGGAGGCGAAATTGACTTTGACGAATGATAGCCTGCACTCGCTTCGCGGGATGGTGTGACGTTAATGCGAAGTTGATAAGACGATTTCCGAAGGATATTTAATTTGCGCGAACAAGTGAGCGAACCGATCGTAGAAACCGCAAAAATTAACCTTGCCAAACTGGCCTTCCCGCCGCGTTTCGTCATAATTCCGATATTAATGAAAAAACCACGATGCTTCTTTCAAACTTGGCGGGCGAATAATGCAGCTGCTCTCGAATGAAGATCGATATGAGATACTTTTCTTGATTGAAAAAGCGAAATCAAGTCGTCGATATAAAACCGACAACATTTTTCATAACATTCTCTCTCTCTCTCTCTCTCTCTCTCTCTCTCTCTTTCTTTCTTTCTCTCTCTCCAGTTTATTTTTTTTTATATTTTCTCTGTAACTAGAGTCGTATTTTGAAAATGCATACAAAATGAGAACATCACTATCACTGCTTATCGCAAAGCACGGTATATTCTCTCTTGTGCCATTCATTCCGTGAAAACTGATTCTTGTCTCGATAGGGAGATAGAGCGCATCTGCTTTCCTGTTGCTGTTTACTACTCTTTCGACTTATTAAGCTGCGCAAATTAATTGCATTGTGCATACGTGAAATACCGATAATTATAATCCATAAGATGTATAAATTCTACCATCTGAGATAAATGTTATTAAAGCTGAAGTTTCTCTTATAATGAAACAAAATATTATGCTTTAATTAAAAAATTTCATATACATATATACGTATAAATATATAATTCAAAATTATGATAATTTATATAATATATATGTTTTTAATAATAAAATATAAAATATCTACAAAATATCCAAGAAAGGAAAAAATAGATAAAACTAGTGAAGAATAAAACAAATCTCTAATAAAAAATTATAAAGTAAATGTGTCCATCAGCGCGGGAATATATCTATCAGCATATAAATATTTAAGAATATTCATATTTTTTTCAAGCATGAATAAAAAAATCAAAGCCAATCGATCGATGATGAAAACGAAGATAATAATTTAACAAAAAAAAAAAAAAAAATACGCGCAAGATCAAGATTAATAACATTTCGTAGATTTTTTTTTTGTGTTGAATATAAATTCCAATTTTCCAATTGCTTCATCGTGATACAAAGAAAAGTTATTTAATTATATTTTGTCATATTATAGCTGCTGTAATTTAAAAGACACAATCTGTACATTTTTAATTTTACAAATATAATAAATATGCTTCTTATTTTTAAAGAGAGAATTCATCTGTTAAATCTACGGAAAAAGATATTGATTTTATTTCGTAATAAAAGTAAGAGTAACTGCAAACCGTCAATAATTTTTCTTTCCGTTAATTTTATCATTAAAAATATATTGATTTTACACAAAATTTATTTCAAATTATTAGGAAGTTTGCACTCATTTTATTGAAATATTAACATGTTAGAATTAGTGTCACTATTTAACATATTTATATTACGTTAAATTAACACAAAAATTTGTAGACTATTTAGAATATGCAATGTTTATTAAATTTAAGTTAACTTTTCCAACTAGTCATGAAAACCTTAACTATACATATAATCAACACAACAAATTTCTTTTGACTAAAAGTCAATTTGTAAAATTTATTTAAAAATTGTATATTTAATTTTAATCGCAATAAAAGTTACATCACATTACATCACATATTGTGAAGTTACAATGTAACAAAATATGTAAAAATTTGTAACTTTAACTACTTAAATTTTTCAAAATTGTGATACAATGAAGCAAACTGGAAACCAAAAGTTTATTCAATTTAAAAAAAAAAATAAAAGTACCTAGAGTCTTATTCCTACATCCAAAAAAAGTTATTTTTAACTGTGTAATCGATCGACAGTTGCAATATTAATGGATACAAGCGTTTCAAGCCGTATTTGTACGAGACTGTACATATATATCATTTCGAAGATAGAAATGTCAGATTAGCAAATTAAACTTTATCAAATTTGCTTCACCTTTTTCTGGCTTTTTTATTTCAATCAGCTTTTAAGGTGAGCTAAGCTCTATGCATCTCTCAATTCTCGAAGACGACTGACAATGAATGGCGCAATTTGATCGGATAAAATTTTCACATTGACTCGACTTTGACGTCGGAAAAAATGCATTTCCACGAACATGAGATACCGGATACTAATTCGCTTTCGCTAATTGGCGTTTGCTCGCGAACGGAAGACGCGAACTACATTATGCAGAAGGATCTTTGGATTCGCGATCGTGTCGTCGAATCGGATTAAGCGCGTTTAAACATTCAACGTTACTTGATCGATCTGGACGGCACAGCGGACGATTATAAATAGGAAAGGAACACGGTTGCATATAATGCTGTGATCTCGAAAATTTAATTACGACGCTTTAGTAACGCGCTCCACTTTGTAAAAACGATATTTTTCTTCTCGAGAATTTTCCGATGCAGAAAATGCAAAATTGCTATCAATTTAAATTATATATTCTGTCTTTTGAGATGTTTTATATATATATATATATATATATATATATATATATATATAGGAGTCCTTTTAATCTTAACAGGCAAATATTTCGAATATATGCAATTTTATAAAAAATCTTTTCAAATAAAAGTTGTATGATATTTAGAGGACGTATAAAGGTGACCTTGGTTTGACTTTGAGATGTCAAAGGTCAAATGAAGGTCAATTTAATTTTTCCAGATAAAAATCCGTATTTTTCGTTATATTTTCAGATTGAATCAAATAAACATCTTTGGTATCTTGATAATTTTATATAGCATATTAAAAATATATAATTTTGAGAAATAAACCAATATTATTCTTTTTTAAAACAGAACAAAAATATAATAAAAAGAAGATAAAAAAATTTAAAAACCATTGATAGCATATTAAAACTGAAACTTCAAGTTACAAAATGTTTTTTTAGTTTTTTTTTTATCTTGAATATTTATCTGTTAAAATTAAAAACACTCACTCTATATATATATATGTGTGTGTGGCTGTGTGTGTGTGTGTGTGTGTGTTTGTGTGTGTGTGTGTAAAATTATATGATATATTAAATTATATTATATTTTATTATGTTATGTTATGTTATATTATGTTATATTATGTTATATTATGTTATGTTATATTATTTTATATTATATTATGTTATATTACATGATTATATATCATATGGTTTTATACATATATCTATAAAATCCAATTTCATATTTTATAATTTCCAGTTTACAAGAGCTCCAAACATCCTAGAATATACATATATATATATATATATGTATATATAAAATTTAGAAAACTATTATTAGAGCCTGCACGTGCAATAAGCTTCAATTTAAATGTGATGTTAATAAAGGCTCCTCCTCTTTTAAGTCTCCTGTCTTTTAAGTTCGCATTAAATGTCACGCGTGATATTGCGTTCTTGATATCGTGAATACTCAATTGCAAATCTGCCCGGCCAAAGTTCAATGATCTCTTAGATCTCTATTATCCACTGCAAAAGATTAGATACTAAGGTACAAGATACTGTTATTGTAACTAGCCTCTCGAGAAACGTTGCTAACTCCGACAACAATCAGATAACAAAATTGTGCGGCTGCGCGAGTTCTTTATTATAATATTTTACAATCAAAAGAAAATATTTTGAAAATTATTTTAATCCTCCAGAAAATTATTTATTCGGAAAAACAGAAAATATTATCTTAAGTAACAATTTTAATTTTAATAATCTACAGCTAATTGCAATCTCCAATTAAAAATTTTACTATCTTTATTAATTTTATTATCATATGCATTATTGCAATCAGTTATGAATTAATAAAATTAAAATTTTGATTAAAAATATTTTTAATTTTTTTTTTTTTTTTTGAGAATACTACTCTTGTATTTATCATTTCTCTTATAATTATTTATCAAAAAAAAATAAAAGCTATACTTTTAATTTTTTCAATAACTTCAGTGGAAGAGTTCGATTTGAAAATTTATCTGAAAAAGTCATCAAAGATGATTTTTTCAGATAATATCATCTTGCTCTAATGTTAAAGAGAGAATTTCTATCGCATCGCGTCACTCTGTCGAGTAGCAGCCACTTGTAATTACAATTACATCTAAAACACTAACACAAATCTAGATATTTCTCAACGCGTGTTAAAAGAAAAAAAAATATTAGAAAAAACGCGAACGCGAAATGTCATCGCGTTATTGTCGTATCGCGTACCAGAAATGCAACTGCAATTGAATGCATCGCGAAAACTCGATTTTGTTAGATTTATCTTCGTTTCAGCGAAATATCAACGATAAATATTTCACAAAAGCGCAAAAGTTCGATCGCGCGATACTATTAGCGTGCGCATTGTTCTCCAAATACATATAGCCGTCTGGCTTGCAACCGGCTCGCTGCAACCAGGTGCATTGCCCTTCCATCGCCGTCGTCGTCGTCGTCGATGATTGCCCAACGACCGAGTGCAGGATCGCGCCGGCCGACCGGCCCGTCTACAAAGAAGACTCTCGATTGTGATCCAAGGTCGTGCGAGAAGAAGTACCGTGAGTAATCCAGCGTGGTCAACGACATGTTATGCAACGCCGCGGTCGAATCGTTTCGTCTCGACGATTCATCCTCCGCCTTGTTCCTCGAGGATGCATTCGTCCCCGCGCAATACGAAGATTGACTGGATTGACGTTGATCATAATAATGTAAAATATGATACTAAAAAAAAATGTATGCAACCCCAAAAAATATCTTTTGATTAAAAAAAATTATTTATTTGGATGCTTGCAAAGAGGAATTGGTTATTTTAATCAAGCAGTAAATATATTTGAATTAGTAAAATAAAATCATATACTTTTATATGTTTGTAAATAAAATAAGAATTTATTTTTATCTTTATTATACTAAATACTAATATTATGTTAAATTATTTTCTTTAAAAGAATATTTTTTAACTGCTTATTTCAAATATACAGGCTTTTTTATTTTAATAAATAATTTTTTATCTTTAAACGAATATTTTATTATATTAAAATTTTTTAAATTTATAATTTTTATCACATGTCCAAATAATTATTTATTTATTATAATAAAACATTTTTGAAAACAAAGTATATATATTTATTCAAGTAAAAAAAAATCGAAATTTATTTATTTGATTAAAAAAGAATTATTTATAGTCTACAATATGCAAAAATAAAATATATCAAAACAATAATTTATAAGAATTTCTACAATTTATCTTTCTATAAATTTAATTATGTTTTATTTATATATATTTTTTTAAATATATACAATTATTACAAAAACAATTTTTTCTTGTGAAGTATTTGGGGCATCCAAAAATTGCTCTCAACTCGATATCTTCTGATAACAAGTAACATTATTTTTTTTAACATTATCTATTTCCTTTAATATATAATAATGCATATAATTTATGTTAATTAAAATAATTCGGATGCCAGAAGCAAACACAAGTCACTGAAAAAATGTTTGCACTGCGAGAAGATAAGACCGTAGTGAAAAAAACTACCCCGCTTTTTTTCACGCACAATCCCGTGTACACAGTGCTTTTAGATTTGTTCCCGCGATGAAACACGAGTTTTTCTTTTTTTACCCTCGAAAATCCGACGTATCGACTAGCGACGGTACTGAGAATCCTACACGTGCTGCTCGATGCTCGAGAGAAAGAGAGTTCTCGAGAGAGAGAGATAAACGGGAGAAAATACGAGGATTAAAAAAAGACGCGGGAAAAAAAGTGACAATCGAAACATGCCTCTGAAGCGAATCTGTTCTGTCGAGAGCATTATATCTATTGAAAGATCTGATCATCCGAAATAGTGTCAAAATTTTAAATTTTTTACAAATAAATAAATTATAAATACAATCAAGAGTTTAATATTCAACTAAATTTTTTCATAAAAAGGAAGTAACCTTTCAAATTCTACATGATTTATTATATTATATATTATAAATTGATGCATTATAAATTAATATGTACTCTGAGATGTACAGGGTTCCTGAAAATTACCGACTATTCTCTTAATAGTAGAAGGTTTTACTAATTTGAAAATAATATTTTCTTAGCAAAAATATGACATCAATATAATTTTCAAATTATTTACAAATAAAAAAAAGTTTCCTTTATTCGTAGACAGATTAAATTTTTTGTAAAGTTAAAAAAATAAAAAAACTCCAGTTAATTTAAGACAAAATTCACTTTAATAGAATTTTATTTTAGGGTTTAATTGTAAAGATATATAATGGAAAAAAATTCAAAATTTGCAAAAAATTATGATTTTTGCTCGACATTTAAAAAATCGACTTCAAATTTGATAGAAACTCTGTTATCATAAAAAACGTTTGTAATTTTGAAACACTCTATATACATAAACTACTATTACTCGCAGAATCCATTATGATAATCAAACTAATACATATTATAATTAATTTAAAGTGAAATATTGATTATCGCTTTTATCGTGTATGTCAAATTTAAATATTTTCAAAAGTCAACCTAACCTAACATTCTAATTATTTATCCCAACTTTAATCTTCCATTTTTCTGAAAATAATTGATTCAAATTTCACATACATATTTTGACAAATTTTCCACTATCTCATCGTCATCATTATCTATCTACGTCTAGTATCTCTGAATTCGTCGCTCATTCCACGATACGTATTTCCAATGAAAGTCACTCCAAAGAAATGTGACTTTAATCTCATCACCAGTTACATGTTTTATTCCGAGCGTGGTCGATGAATAGACGATAACTGACAGTGACAGATTCGCTTTCGACTCTATCCAACTTGTTAGTTGGGTGGTTGAACTCTGATGAATTCACGGCTCCATGCGGTTCCATCATTATCGAGTACCTTTAATTGCTAGCACCGATGCTCTCCGCGTAGGTAGCGACCGCGACTAACGCGTTTGAACCTGAAACTGCACGGCCCTGAGACGCAAATCATCCTCACCTCGAAGAAATCTTAAACAGCTGTTACGTTTCATTTGTACAGCGCGATTCGATCTGCACGTCATTTCGTCATTTAAAACGATACACGAAGTGAATGCAAAATAAAATCTTTTTTTTTTAAATTAATAATTTTTTTAAATTAACAATAATAAAAAATAAAAGAAAGTTTTTTTTTTTTTAATGTATTTATATTATAATTATAATTATAATTTTATATAATATTATAATATATTGTAATATAAAATAAATTATTAAATATATTATTATAATAATGTAATACTATAATTATTATATTATAATAATATATTTAATATTACATTATAATATACATACATATATTTGTATATATATATATATATATAATTACATAAAATATAATATCAAGCAAATATTTACATTTTTTTAAAAATAAAAATATGAAAGAGGTATCAAACGCGACTGGGAACTGTATACCCATTTCGTTCTGTTGAAAATGAGTACGATATGATTCGTCTAACAAAAAAAAAATAGGTTCTCTAATCAAACGCGCGTGCATCGAGAAAAATGTACGAACACGCGTAGCCAAAAAATAAAAAAAAAAAAAAAAAAAAACTACGTGCGTCCTGATGACGGCTTCACCTGATGCTGTTTGCGCAGCTGTAACGTTTCGAGTACCTTTCATCGTTTGAAACTCTTCAAACAGCTCCAACCTTCTATTAATAAAAGCGCTGCGGTAACTCTGTTCTGTACATCAAACGCACCCGATATAGGCGCACTCCGGTTGTGATGCATTACATTGATGTAACTCAATAGATGCTGATTTATCCTTATAATAAGAAGAAGAAGACTGATATCTCCCGTCTTGTTTTGGAATGTTACAAGAAAGAGGAATAAACTTGCGGGTGTGTGTGAGGGTAACGTAAAAGTATTTGTAATATAAAATGTATCTTCGATATACTTTGTAGCAGAAGTATTTTTCACTTTATATAATTTTTTTACCTTTCTCTTATTATACATTTTTATTAGAAGTAGAATTTTTTAGCGTAGGTAGATAAATCGTGCAAAACTTCATTTAACTTTCTTAATTGGTCGTCATCTCATCTCTCCGCGCAACGAGAAGTTGAATCATTAACGTAAGAAAGAAAGGAAATTGAGGTAGAGAGAAATTTTGTATGCGTATCAGTAATTCAAGAAGCTTCTCCATGTAATTTACAGCGATCCATAACTGGTAATTTGTTGCACGATAACAGCCGTGAGTTTTTATGACAAATTGCAATTTATTGAGTAATTTATGTCAGGCACTTCAATTTAATGTCGTAGTGACAAGACATTAATCATAATATTTGACATAAGTAAAAAAAGAAAATAAAATAAGTAAAAAAAAAAAATAAAATAAGTAAAAAAAAAAAAATCAAAATATATTCAATTCGATGGATCTTACAAGATGGAATAATATTTTTAATTTAATATAATTTTCAACAATTTATTCATCTTCTTATAAATTGAATCAAAATGTCGGTTGTAAAACAATGACACAAAATTGAATATTTTACTAAAAAAAAAAAAAAGAAAAACATTCATATTTTGCCCATCCGTCTTATATTCCATCAATTGTGGCAATAGAGTTTTATTGAAAAATAAATAATAATTGTTTTTTATTTACAAGATGTAGCTCTTAAGCTTTTTTATTTTTTTTGAATTTTTAAAATTTTTTATTTATTTTGACTTACTATTTTAAAAAAGCCGTTCTCTTCATATATAATTTAAAAGGTATATAACTAGAATTCATATTACATTTTTTTTAATTTTAAATATGTGATAAAGCCATAAACAAGTAAACAAATAAACAAGACTCTTGATCAAAAATATGAGATATTTCTTTAACAAAATTTATTGTTATATCTCATGTATAATATTAGACGCATTCTACATTGATTCCGATTAAAAGAACAAAAGCCTTCAGAAAGATTTCTAATTTTTTTACATTGAAATATTTACTTAAATAAAAAAATAATAATTATAAGATATTTTCCTATTTTATTAATTTTACACAATTTATAATATTTAATTTTATTAATATTTTATTAATTTAAATATGTAATAATAAAAAATTATTCTTGATAATTGCAATTTTTTAATAATAACAAGCATATTTCTAATTCTCTGTAAAAGCTGTTCTCTGTATTAAGAGATAACTCATATCAGCTATCTTTTATCTCGTCGAAAGTCTCGGAGCGGAATGTGTATAGACAATCTTCTCGCGCGTGTGGCGGTTGAAAAAAAAAAAAAAAAAAAAAAAAAAAAAAAAAAAAAAAAAAAAAAAAAAAAAAAAAAAAAAAAAAAAAAAAAA
>JBCAUJ010000002.1:7969609-7980765 GCA_038406275.1 Cataglyphis albicans | reverse complement strand
TTATATTTTATCTAAATTAATTTACAAATTTAATAATACTGAACTCTTGATTTTAGTTTTTATTACACACAATTTTCCTAAAATATATTCATATATTTGTCACATATATGGCAACACTGTTGACAGACCACGTGATTTCTAAAAAAATTTGTTTTTCTTGGTTAGACCGGAGACTTATTGAGTGATGTGTTATTATATTTTATCTAAATTAATTTACAAATTTAATAATACTGAACTCTTGATTTTAGTTTTTATTACACACAATTTTCTTAAAATATATTCATATATTTGACACATATATGGCAACATTGTTGACAGACCACGTGATTTCTAAAAAAATTTGTTTTTCTTGGTTAGACCGGAGACTTATTGAGTGATGTGTTATAAACATAGAAGCGATTAAATTTTAATATTGATCGTACCTCCATTAATTATTTGATGCTAGTTTACGCGGAAAAATTATAATTTAATATCTAACGGGTGATTGATTTTTATTCGAAGATTGAATATATAAGATGGCACAAAATTGGCGTTAATATCGATTTATTTAGCGATGACAGATATCAGCGAGATTAGATAACGAAATTTAATCTGATCGAGAGTAAATAGACGGATTTAAGTGTCACTCGCTCATCAAGAGAGAAAGGCGATCGAATGAGATTTTCATTCGCGGATAATTTTCTATCATTTGCCGCATAATACGGTGTTAATGATCGCCATCGAGGTGAGCGATGATTTTTCTTGCCGTAAAAACACGTAGAATGTATCGTCAGTGATCGTAAAGATAATATAGCATCACGATAGACGCGCAGAGAGTGAGAATCATCGAGGATGATGCGTTCGTGATCGATGAAATACGTGTCCCGATGTTTATTTTCTGGCCGGAGACCTGCCAATTAAGCGTCATGCAAAATACCTTCTTGACATTTGCATCGTTGAAGTTGAGAGAAGCTATCGTTAGGCTAGTTGATATAATTTATTGTAAATAAAAGGGGAATAAATAAATATAATAAATAATTTTAATAGTATCTCTTGAATTTTTTAGATACTTTTTTTTAGATACTTCATATATATATATATATATATATATATATATATATATATATATATGTATATCTATAGGGACTTTATTTTATATATTCAGGAATTTTATATTATATATATATATATATTTTTTTTTAATATTATTTTTTTTTCAAATTTATTATGATACATATATTTCAAATAAATATTTTTTTTAAATATTAAAATATTTATATTATAAAATATTTAGATATATAAAATGTAAAAAAATTTATATTTTGATATATACTAAAAAATTTATATTAATACATTATATTATATTATATTATATTATATTATATTATAATATATAATATTTCTAAATTATAATTTGCAATATTATTTGTCATACGCCGTATAAAAATTATATCCTCTTATGTCATCTCCGCTCTTTATTAAAAAGCACAAACGGCGTATTAAGGCTTATGTTCGCCGTGGATCGTCATCCGAGAAAGCTAATGCTTTCTGAGCAACTTTTCCGAGAAGCCTGCTCCAGTTTCCGTCACCGCTGCTGTTTCACGGAGAAACGGAGAGAGCACGACGCCGTTTGTCGGTCAGCCTCGAGAATCTCGCGGAGGAGCACGGTTGTAAATGCGCTTAGACGAACGAGGCTGGGTACTTAGAACTCGACCTTCAAGAGAAAGAGAGAGAGAGAGAGAGTCGAGCAATAAACGTAATGCAAGGATCGCGATGCGATGGAACGCTTAGCCTCCTCCTGGGTTACTCGCGAGAATTCCCGGTCAGATGTGCCAAGGAGAGATCTCTCTGTCGAGTTTGTTACTCATTAACGTTACGTTTCTGACAGGAAAAAAAAAAGGAATTTTATCGAGAGAATTTCTCCTTCTTTAGCAAATTTGAGAAATTGGAATAATACACCAGAATTAGTCAGCTAGAAACCCATCCGTCTGTTTTTTCTGATAAAATATATTGTGTTCATTTTAATTTCTTTTTTTTTTTTTTTTTTACATAAATACATATTTTATTTTCAAAAATGTTTTGCTATATTAAATAAATTATTACTTAAACGTAATGAAAATTAAAATTTTTGAAATACATTATTTAAAATTTTAATCTAAAAAGATGATTATATATTTGAAGATAAAAAATTATTTATTAAAATAAGGAAAATCTATGTATTTCAAACAAGCAAAATCAAAAATTAAAATTTTTTTGTTTAAAAAGTAAGTTAATATAATAAAGTTAAAAAAACAAATTTTTTTCAACTTGTAAATAAAAGCATACTTTGTTTTTATTTTATTTTATCAATTCAAATATATTTGCTGTTTGATTGAAATAATTAATTTCTTTGCAAGCATTTAAATAAATATATTTTTTTTTAATTAAATATAAATTTCTTTAAATTAAGTACATTTTTTTCAATGCAGTTTAATAATTATAAGTATTTCTACTGGAAAGAAATACATAACAAGTTAAGAGATTAAAAATAACATAACTTTAGACGAGCAATCGCACATGTAATATTTATATATATTTTCCATGCTAAGAGCATGATTTGGTTTCTGTGCTCGTTAAATCGATATTCGCGCGAGATACTCTATTACGGAATGCATATTTCATTAAGTGTCGGAAGTTGAAGTGGCGAAGATTCCGAGGGATACTAGCGTATTGAATATCGCGGGATCGCTAAGTAATAGAGATAGTTACGTAGAATATCCCGATACTGCGCGGCCTAGAGCGATACTACAAAGTTCATCGCTCTAGGTGAGGAACAAGTTTTCACGACCCAAGTGCGAATTCCAGCGAGCGGAGCATTTGCTCGTTATGGGTACAACGCATTCGAGATTGGTTAACATCCTATAATATTTTACGTATTATGTATAAATAAAAAATTAAATAAGATAAAATAAGTTTTTAATAAAATATGAAATATAGGATGTCCTAAACCCACCCCTTTTCTTTCAAAAACTAAGCATTTTAGAGAAAAACGTTTTGAACAAAAATTGTATGGTTTTGGAGGGGAACGTAAGATGGTGTCATTGGTTTGACCTTGAATGGCATCGTTAAGGTCAAGTCAAGGACATTTTTGATTTCTTAAATGGAATACCCTATTTTTTATTGCACATTCTTACAGCTTATGTCGAGAGCTTTCCAAAATACTATAATAAATATACATTAAGAATTTTTTGAGTTATTTTGTATCTTAATCATATTTTAGTATAAAATATAAAATATCTCAAAAATTATTTAATGTTCGATAATTGTATCGTAATACTTTTATGTACAGAATAATAAGATGAATCAAATGGTGTAAAAAATAAATAAATAATTGTTTTTAAAAAAAAAGTATATAATTATTTGCAATATATTTTTTTATAACAATTATTTATTTTTTCTTTACACCATTTGATTCATCTTATTATTCTGTACATAAAAGTATTACAATAGAATTATCAAAAACTGAATATATTTTAAGATATTTTATATTTTATACTAAAATATGTCAAAAAATTCTTAATAAAAAAATACTTTATTATAGTGTTTTGAAAAGCTCTCGACATAAGCTATAAAAATATGCCATAAAAATAGGGGTTTCCATTTAAGAAATTAAAAGTGTCCTTGACTTGTCCTTAACGATCCAAGGTCAAACCAATGACACTCTAAATGACTTCTCTAAAATGCTTAATTTTTGAAAGAAAAGGAGTGTACGGGTAATCTAGGACACCCTATATATATCTCCTATATATCTCCTCTCTCAAGTATCTAGATCTTATTCTTATTCATTTTTTTACAAAATTGGAGTAAATCCCTGATTCCTGAATTTCACAAAAGAATCCAGCTTCTGACTAAAAAAAATTTTTAGCCAAAAAGAGATTTGTTGAAAAATAAAATTCTCTCCAATCGATATATAGTTTGTTGTTCGAGAAAGAATCTTAAAGTAAGATCATCATAAAAAAGAAAAATCCGAGGTACTCTCCGCCCTATTTTGTCTTTACGCTGAAATTTTTTTTTTCTTTTTTAATTCCTGAATTCCAATAAAATTCTACAAACATTTCTTGATTGTTTTAGAATTTTTAATACAAAAGAAATCCCTGAGAATTTCACATTTTCCATGTTTTATCAATAAAAATAAAGATCCTATTCAACGATTCCTCGAGATCGCCTACAACACGGTTGCTCACACGCTCAATTGCACGCATCGATGACGCGTAATTGCAATCGAATTTGTAATTAACTCGGTTCACCGGAATATCGAAGATTCTCCCGCGCGATACGTTGATACAGAAATTTTACGGAGCGTGTTATCGGGAACATTGTATGTGTATGTGTATATACGTGGCACGGCTCTCGCGTAGCGAGTCAAGAATCTATGGCAGTGGCAGAGAAACCAAGCCGAGTAAATACGAGTCATGCTCGAAGGGCGCATTCTTCGCAGAGGTTCTCCAGTCGCGTCTCCTCGCGATGGACGAATACGATCCCGAGGATTTTCTGCCGTGAAACGGTCCTCGCCTTTTAATCCCCCAAGAATATATACTTCCCAGACGTATTTCATCGAGTCATATTTCAAAGCGTTTTTAGGAAAATAAATAACATAATTGTGTCAAATAATATAATTTCTTAAAATTATGGTTATTTAAAAAAATTTTTTTTTTTTTTTTAACAAGCGTAAAAAAATAATGATGAATAATAATGTATATTTCTGGTTGGCAGCCACTGCGGTTTTCAGGAAGTCTGTTTAATATAAACATGCGTGGATCGAGGAAAATTACTCACATTTTCATCTCGATAGAGCTTTTAAAGAAAACCAATCGCGTTCTTCAGATGCAAGAGTTAATTGAAAAAAAAGGACGTAGTAACTGCGCGCACACTGCATCTTAGAGATGAAATGTCATCTGAAGACGATGTCACTTAGTCCATCCTGTATACCAAAGCGGTTTACTTGCTCCTCTTTCAGCATCACCGAGAGAGAACATAATAAGCAAAAAGGAAGGGAAAAGGCGCACGACCATTGTATAGGAATTACACGTCTTGTATTGCAAAATGAAGTTGCATTCTCATTTCGCATAATCGTATGTACACATGATTAAAAAATTATAAATGTATCAAAAATAATAAAAAGATTAGAATACATAATAAAATAATTGTATAATAAATTCTGTGTAACAATAATTCTTAAAAACATTAATTTAAGAAATTGAGATTTTTCAGTTTGACATTTCAAGTTTGACATTTCAATGAAATATCGAACATTCTTGACAAAATTCCGGAATCATGTGGCATGTAAAATCTTAATTTTGAAAACAAATTAATTTAATAAAGACATGATAAAATTCGATGATATCGATTTTGCTTTTTAAGCTGACAGAATATATATACAGGGTGTCCTGGACCACCCGTACACTCTTTTTCTTTCAAAAACTAAGCATTTTAGAGAGAAACGTTTTGAACAAAAATTGTATGGTTTTGAGAGGGACATAAGATGGTGTCATTGGTTTGACCTTGGATGGCTTCGTTAAGGTCAAGTCAAGGACACTTTTAATTTCTTAAATGGAAACCCCTATTTTTATTGCATATTCTTATAGCTTATGTCGAGAGCTTTCCAAAACACTATAATAAAGTATTTTTCCATTAAGACTTTTTCGAGTTATTTTGAGTTATCTTAATCTGATATATTTTAGTATAAAATATAAAATATCTTGAAAATTATTTAGTATTTGATCATTGTATCGTTATACTTTTATGTACAGAATAATAAGATGAATCAAATGGTGTACAGAAAATAATTGTTTTTAAAAAAAAGTATGCAATTATTTGCAATATATTTCTTTATAACAATTATTTATTTTTTTTACACCATTTGATTCATCTTATTATTCTGTACATAAAAGTATTACGATACAAATATTGAACACTAAATAATTTTCGAGATATTTTATATTTTATATTAAAATCTGTCAGATTAAGATGCAAAATTACTCAAAAAATTCTCAATAAAAAAATACTTTATTATAGTGTTTTGGAAAACTCACGACATAAGCTATAAGAATGCAGTAAAAAATAGGGGAATCCATGTAAGAAATTAAACGCGTCCTTGACTTGACCTTAACGATGCCATCCAAGGTCAAACCAATGACACCATTATCTTATGTTCCCCCCAAAAAAATACAATTTTTGTTCAAAACGTTTTTCTCTAAAATGCTTAGTTTTTGAAAGAAAAGATGTGTACGAGTGATCTAGAACACCTTGTATATATATATATATATATATAGAATGCATGTATATCGAAGAGAAATTGGGAGAGTTTGAAATTCAATTATACACCATAGATAGAGAACAAATCCGTCGATCTAGCTATCATCGTCCCTATATTAATCCACGCTCTTGGCCATCAAATATCCAATACATCGTTTCGCCCTTCATGTTACATGATGTTCAAATATTCATCTCGTTTCAATATATTTTGAGCAGTCGCGCGTATACGAGATATCATTACACTTGTAATTAATTACATCGACGCATTGGTTTTATTAAAGGTGCTTGAAATTTTCGTTGATATTGAATGATGAAAACAAATATTAAATTTAAATTACATTTATTATTATAATTATCCATTAAAGTTTTGATAACAAAATTTTTATTAAAAATATTATATTTAAGAGAGAAATTTAATTAATATTATTAATTAATTTTAATCAAAATTATATTAATTATTATTATTTAATTTTAATTAAAATTTTATATCAATTTTATATGAAATTTTATATGAATTTTTTAAAAATATAATATCTATTTTTAAGAAATTAAATTATTACTGAAATAAAATCTTTTATTATTGATAAAAGAGATAATGTTATTTTAAATAAAATATGATTATATGTTTTAAAAATATTATTTTACTTAAAAAATATTATTTCTAAGAAATTTACTTATTACAAAAATAATTTTACATCAAGAAAAAAATATTATTGCAAATAAAATATTATAGTCTTCAGGAAGATTAATATGAAAAAATTAACACGTTCAAAAACACATGCGAGAAATCGATGGATTCGCACGAAATAAATTCCGCGACAAACGAGAGAAAATGGCAATATTCTGTTCGCCTTGTATATCGATTCGGGCGTATCGGTTTGACAGGAAATTTCAATGTGGTCGAGGGTCTGACGCGAAGACCGCCAATTCTGCGGCCGAGTTCAAACTCCGATATCCCGATATAGTACACGTGCTCTCTCTCTCTCTCTCTCGTGAGTACGCACGTGCGTGCACGTCAATGTCAAGTCGGACCAACCGGTTCTTATGCACGACATAAGAGGTGCACGAACTGCAGAGCCGCGAGTGCGGAAGGAAGGTTTAATGAGTTTTTCGAGTGATTCGTATACGCGAAACTTAATTAGAGGCAGCAGAGTCATAAGATAGACATGTCGCATATCGAATTTTTCAAGAAATGTAATATTAATCTGATCGGAATTATAATGCTCGTGAGTTAAATATAACAATTATAAATTTAGATAAAAGATTCTACAAAAAAAAATGTATTTTAATTATTTAATTAATCATAAAATTCGTGTCTCTCTCAGATGTATGTTGGATATTAATTAGGATATTGTTATTAATTTCCAATTTAATATTTTTTACTGTTTATACCGTAATAATTAATTCGTCAGTTATACTAATGTATGATAAATAGAATTTAATTTTTTTTTTCCATTTAATTTCGCAGAATCACATTCAATATCGGAAATGATATAGATTTTAAATAATGTTTATATTATTGAAATTTTTTTATGGCAACAAATATTATCCACACATAATTTATTAAATAACACATGACATTAAAATATATGAAATGACATTTGAAATAATCTCAAATTATTCATACTAAATTTTATAAGCGAGTTTCGATAAACAGGAAAATTGCCGGCGAGATCGATAGCGAAGGAAAACCCGGTTGACCGTATTTTTTTCTTGGTCAAATGAAGAAAATTTCTTGAAATAGAGAGAGAGAGAGAGAGAGAGAAGAAAAAGAGAACTCAAAGAGAGTGAGTCCACCCCTGGTGCAAAGGGTAGGATTGGCCCGCACGTCCCATCGTCGCTATGGTAACCATAGGTCAGGATAGGGATAAGCAATAGTAATGCGCCCTTTCCCCCCCCTCCCCCTCCCCCTCCACCCCCGAAGAGGAACCATCTTTGCCAAGACGCGACACGCCGGCAACAATTTATTTCGATCCTGTCAATCGCCGTCTCGCTCGCGTTAATTCGCAGGATGCAATTTGTCGCCGAACGAATGCACGCACTCCCGGGAAGGACGAGACGCGCCGATCCAGGTGTCTCGATAAAGCCGTCTTTTCTTTTTTTTTTTTTTTTTTTTTTTCGCCGGATTAAATGACGGAAGACTAGAGATCGGATATGACGAGCCGAGAGATCTTTTTTTTTTTTTAAAAAAAAAAAAAAAGAGGGTACTTCAGCGTAGTCGTATATAAGGGAATTAACGCGATGCATGAAGGTCGTGGAGACTTGAAATTTATTTTATCGATCGCCATAATCTCAGCTGATTCGTGAAAAAAACCAACATCGGCTCCTCTCTCTCTCTCTCTCTCTCTCTCTCTCTCTCTCTCTCTCTCTCTCTCTCTCTTTCTCTTAAGAGGCGGTGATCGATAGGAGAGTTACTCGCTTTTTGTCGGAGAGAAATGTCTTGAGGAGCCTTATTTTATGTTTCACACGTGTATGTGCAAGTATGTGCGAGAAATGGAAAGATATATTTGAGAGAAAATTATTTGATTTTGATGGAATTAAAGTTTTATATCTATTTTCCCTTTTTATTCAAATTATTATTTTTCATGAAAGGATTTAATACAAATATCGAAATTATTTTATGATGGAAATGGAAATATCCGAGAGAGGGAAAGATTATTTTTGATGCTCTGTTTTTGTTTTTTTTTTTGTACTAAAATATCAATCACATGAAAAAAAAACTTCCAATTTGATATCCAAAATCTGCGTACGCTTAACTATACATTTAAATGCATTCACATTTGTTATTTCTTCTATTCAATGTTTGCCATGTTTATTAAATAACGTGTAAATATTTTCAGGCATTAATGAAATATCAAGGGAATTGATGAGTTGTTTTACAAAAATATTTTACAAATATCAGGATGTCTATTTTTTGGAAAGACATGGAAAAATTTTCAGGAATTTCTTTTGTGAAAAAAATCAGAAATCTGAGAAAAAAATCAGAAATTCTTATGGAATTTTATTGGGCTCTAGAAAATTAAAAATAAATTTCCTTTTTTGATAAGCCAAATAAATAATATATTTAAAATAGGTTATAATTATATATCTATTTCTCTCTATTTAGATATTAAAAGTTTTAACGAAATGGATATATCTTTATTGTAATTTTCATGATAAAAAATGAAAATGTCATGCAAGTGAAAGATATTTATCTCACAAAAGCTATTCAGTTTTTTTCATGTCATTTTAAAACTAGTCATTTTCTAGTCATTTTAAAACTAACCTAACCTAGCACTTGAAATTTAAGTGGCTCTATATTTGTCCTTGGTATGAGTGAAAAAAAGCAGACAATAAAAAAATTTTATTTTATAAAGATGCACTAAAGCGTCTTTGAAATATTTTATCCAGAATTCTAATTAAAAATATCAAGGAACTTTTTTTACAAGTTCTGAATAGAGACATCCTGAAGATATAATCGCTCTGTTTTTCGATCCTTCATCGGTGAAGAAATCTGCATGGCGGAAGAGAACGAACGGTGAAGCGTGACGAAAAATATTGAGATGAAAATCACGTAATGTTTGTAAAAAGTCGCTTGAAACTATGTCGTTACGAGTGACCTTGCCTTGGTTTTTCTCCGACCTTCGTACGTCCGGTAAATATGTATGTAAATCGGGCCGTCAGCGTACATATAGCGTTACGTGAAATTCAACGCGGAAACGGGAGCACGTGTCTCTCGTGCAAATTTGTCTTTTATACACCGTGAACCTGAGAAACGCTTTAAATGAATCCTCTCGTAGCGGATCCGTATGTTAAATCTAATAAAACTTGGGATCCTTCAATTATATTGAGCAATTCTACAAAATCCTCATGCATTGGTCATTTAATATTTTTTTATAAAATAAAAATATTGTAAGATTCAATGTGTTATTTTTATTTACTACGATTTTTCTAACCGTACTGCAAAAAATTTTCTAAAAATTCAGACACTTTTTTATCTGAATTTTCAGATCTGGTTGTCTGAAAAAAATTTCAGACACTGTCTTAATCATCGGAGTCGTTTTTTTTTTTGAAGTTTAGAAGAGTGTTCCAAAAATTCAGACAGCATTTGAAAATTCAAACAATGTGTCTACAAAAAAAAAAAAGATATTCAGATATTTTATTTGAGTCAATTTCTTTTACGGTGGCAGCAAAGATGCATTATAAAAAATTTCCTAAGAATTCAGGTATTTTTGTCTGAACTTTCAGATCTGGTTATCCAAAAGAAATTTTAAATAATCTGTCTTAATCTTCAAAAGCGTTTTTCTTTCTTTTTTTTTTTTTTTTTTGAAAGTTCAGAAGAATATCTGAAAATTGAAGAATATCTGAAAATCGAAGAGTATCTGAAAATTGAAAAGTGTTTTAAAATTGAAGAATATCTAAAAATTGAAGAGTGTTTGAAAATTGTAAAAATATCTGAAAATTGAAGAGTGTTTGAAAATTGAAGAGTGTTTGAAAATTGAAGAGTGTCTTAAAATTGAAGAATATCTGAAAATTGAAGAGTGTTTGAAAATTGAAGAAGATCTGAAAATCGAAGAGTGTCTGAAAACTGAAGAGTGTCTTAAAATTGAAGAATATCTAAAAATTGAAGAATCTTAAAATTGAAGAGTATCTGAAAATCGAAGATTGTTTGAAAATTGAAGAGTGTTTGAAAATTAAAGAATATCTTAAAATTGAAGTGTTTGAAAATTGAAGGATATCTAAAAATAAAAGAGTGTCTTAAAATTGAAGTGTTTGAAAATTAAAGAATATCTGAAAATTGAAGAGTGTTTGAAAATTGAAGAAGACCTGAAAATCGAAGAGTGTCTGAAAACTGAAGAGTGTCTTAAAATTGAAGAATATCTAAAAATTGAAGAATCTTAAAA
>JBCAUJ010000002.1:7947895-7959810 GCA_038406275.1 Cataglyphis albicans | reverse complement strand
CACATCACTCAATAAGTCCCCGGTCTGACACATTATGACAACATTGTTGACAGACCCACGTGTTTCTAAAAAAAAATGTTTTTCTTAGTTAGACCTATATATATATATATAAGGTAAAAGGGTGTAATATGACCTTGGCAAAAAAAAAAAAATTCCACTTATTATTCATCATCAGACATAATGACCTTAGCAATAAATGTTATTAAAAAATCGATAGATGGCAATACATTATCAATTGGGAAAAGGTATTAGAGAATTGCTCTGAGTGAGAATGACATTTAAAAAGTTACAAAAAATTATTTTTAAAGAAGAAAATTTTGTGAAATTTATTGACAAATATTTATATATAGTAATTATTTTTTATTTAAAAAAAATAATTGTCACTGTGTTTATGAAGTATAACTCAAATTTAATCGACGACGAGTTGTATAGAAATATCTTTTTCTATTTGATATGAAGATGCACTTTTTTTTAAGAATGCAAAAAAATGTCTTATCTTTATAGATAATAGGCTCTACTTCTATTATAACATTTTTATCATTTTTTTTCTGGCAAATTATAAACAAAACGTATAAAAAATAAAACTATAAAAGCGGAAGAGAACGAAGAGGCATTAGAAGCAATGGTAAAAATCAAGGAATTACAAATAACTATCAATGTTTTTTTTTAGATCGAGAAAGATACAATTTTTGTAAATATTTATTAATTAAAATATAATTATTAATTTTATAATTAAAATATAATTTTTTAATTAATTAAATTATCAATAATTTTCTCGAATTAAAATATGAGATAAAATAATAAAAAAGAAATTAGAGCCTAGACACAGTAAACGGTGCGTAATAAAATAACATTTTATTTCAATAAATATATGACTTAATGTATATAATAATTAATGTGCATAATTTCTTATCCTAATTATCAAATTTTATAATTAAAAGAAGTATAGTTAATAATAGTAATAATAAATATACGTAATAAAAATATTTAATATTAATAAAATAATATTAATAAAATAAATATTAATATTAATAAAATAAAAATTAATATTAATAAAATTAAATTAATATAACAATATTAAATAAAATTAATATTGTCGTAAAATCAATTTTATCAGCCCCGATATATTTTCATCTGCCCTTACTCTTGCTTTAACAAGTTTACATTTTTGACAATCATAGTTTCACGATGGATCATTTTTTTCTTTCTGCCTCGAATTGTAACTCCTCGATGCATGAAAAATAAATATTACGCTGATTTCCTTCCACCTCCTCCAATCACAAAATTATTATTAATAGAGGAATAAGACTTTCCTCATACAATTTTTATTCTAGATGCAATTAAATGCAATTTTAATACTTATTGCCGGAATAATCGAGACAATTTAAGACAGAATATAATATTGTTTTTATTTTTTATTTTTTCGATATAATAAATAGATACACGAATCGAAACATGACGCAAAACTTTGGTTTTTAATATAAATATGTATCAAAATAAAAAAACTAAAATTTATCTTTTTTTCATTTTACAATAAAATATTTGTCTTCATAAAATGTTTTTTTTTTTTTTTTTCAATATATATTTTTGATATCTACTTTTATACAAAAATATTAATTAATCTAATCTTAAAAAAGGAGGCAATATTTTTTTTTATATTTTTATATTATATTTTTTTTTTTATATGTGAGAAATAGAAAAAGTAATTATACCTCTCTATAATAAAGAAACTTTCTATACTGCTTACGCTGAGGAAAGCAGATTTTTATCGCTTCCTTGAATTCTACTCCACGACATGTGCGTAACTAAGCAACGAACCTATCGATCTATATATTCTGTCCAATTTTGGTATTATACATATATGTATATGTGAAGAATATATACGGAAAGTTGAATAACAAGATCCAGCCACTGAATATACGAAGAGATAAACCACAAGATGGATCAGCTGTTTTTGAAATGACAGAAACGTCAAAATTACATTCTAAACTGAAATAATTATCAGCAATAATTCAAATTGATTAATTATCAGTAATACAAATTTGAGATTCATCAAATAGTTCAATTAATTTTATTTAGCTTCGTGGAAGAATAAAGGATTGAGAAAGGCACTAATGAGTTATTGTAATATCTTCTTGTGGGAATAAAAAATGAAAAATTAAAAGCTCTTACGAAAGCATTTTTTGCAGGCACAATTATAAGTTGCTGATCTGGCAAAGGAATGACAGGTCTTGCGAAGGCTCATGTTTTTTTATTAAAGCGACATTTCTTTTGGAATTAAATAAAATATGATTCTCTCTGATGCTTTATATACTCGAAAATTGCGCGCCTCCACCATTTGCCGAACGTGATAATTTCGCGTCACAATGCACGGTGCTTTTTGTGGGCATTGTATTCCCATTGTGTAACTAGGCGGATTTGATCCACATTTTTTTCTCGCTCCCTCCGCAACGGCGGTAGGAAGGAGTGACGGAGATCCGCTGAAAATCCACGCTTTAATGTCGGATCCAGTCCCGACGCGGAAGGAAGAAAAGGAGGCCAATATACTCGTGGAAAATGGAAACACAATGCCTGCAAGCTGATACCAACGGGATTGACCTAATAGCCAATGGAGTTTTCTATTGACCGCCGACACCCTCTAATTCTTCGTTGAGCGATTAGCTCAATTAAAAATGCCCGTGAAAAATTACACAGTTTCTGTCACATTCGAATCAGATGCCTAAACTGCAGCGAATTTTCATTATTTTGTTATGCTTGTGTAGCAACAATATTAAATATTAAATATTAATATTATAATTATATTAGAAAATATGCATTATGTCAAATGTAAATAAAATAAAATATTATAAATTAGAATATTATATTAAATATGAATATAATAAATATTACATTAAAATAAATAAATAAATAAATTGAAAGATTAAATATTATATATTACAATTATATTATAAAATATGAATTATATTAAATATAAATAAATTAAAATATTATATTAAATATAAATATGAATATAATAAATTATATTATGTTAAAATAAATAAATAAATTCAAATATATAATTCCTTTATTTAAATATTAATTTAAAAATTTATTTTTCCCTCTAATATATAGAGAAGATTGGCTGTGGGATAAATATTTCTACAAAAAATAATGCATTCTTTACGCTCGTCTGCCTAATTACCTAGGAAACGAACCAATCGTCAGGACGACATAAGGATACCGAGGAGCTAACGGATTCGCCGTAGAAATTCGGCATTATTTCCACCTTTTCGTAAACTCACGCTCATGCAATTTCGAGGGAGCCGGGACTTTAGGCCTGAATAGGGATGACACGGTTAGGGGTAAGGGGCTACCCCTAAAAATCCAACTAACCCTCTGCGTCGCAGCCGCGCGTGCACGGGATACCCGCTGTTTTATTTCTCGCTTTCCTTTTTTTTTTTTTTTCCTCGAATCTAACACGCCGCTTTTTCTTCTTCCCTTTTTTTTTTTCTTTTTCATCGCGCCGACACGCATGTGCGTCGACGCCGCCGATTTCGCCCGATCGGGGTAATGAGTCGGGCAAAAATTGGCCACTACAAAACGCGCGCTGGCGTGACTCGTGATTTTGCGATTCGGCTTTCCATGTGAGAGAATTTGTCTTTTTTCTTTTTTTTTTTTTTTTCTCTCCAAAGATACCACCGCTGCAACTTCTTTAATATGTACACATTAATAATCGATATTATCAAGGCGGGAAGAGCAAGGTTGAACATTTTTTTTTTATTTTCAATAATTTTATTATTGGAATGTTCGTTTGATTATTTCAAGTGTCAAAGTTTTTCTCTACAAATTTATGTTGTTTAATACAAATGTAATTAATATTTTTAAAATTTTTAAAATTTATTTTTAAAATTTAAAAAATTTTTTTTTTAAATTTATTAGTCAATAAAAATACTTGATCATCAAAGCAATGCAAAAAGAAATTTATTTTATGATCAAGTATTTTTCTTGACTAATATTTGACATGAAACATCGGATATTTTGACATTTGATTTTGACATTTTGATTTGGTCTTATTGTTAAACTACTATATAATTTTTATATAATTTATGTTTATATATATATATATTTTTTTTTTAATATAATTAAAAATAAACATGTAAATATTTAATTACTTACTGTTATGTACTTTTGAAACATTTAATAAAATTATAGGAGCCTTAAATAATTGATATTATTTATTGTCGTTACTCAGCCTTGATATTTTACTTTGCATATTAAAATATAATATTAATTCAAATTTTGTAACAATATATTTCACAAGAAAAAAAGAAATTTTCTTTTTTTCATAAATTATATTTAATTAAATTTAATTCAACTGTAAAACGAACACGTCAGCCTGTCATCTATGAATCACGTTCGGATTATATTACGCAAAATGGCTTACCGGGCATGAGTCAGCAACGACAAAATCACCGAAGCAAGGAATCGACTGCTCGATCGCGCTGAGATCGTGAGATGAAGATCGCAGGGATCCTTCTCGCCTCCTCTCTTCCTTTCTTCGCCGGGATCTCGAGTTGACACGGCGGCGTGCACGATCGATTCTCTCCGTCGCTCAACGCTCGAACGAATCCGTTGAACGCTCGATGAAAGAACAAATTATTATAGACATTACACGCCGCACTTTTCTTGCTGGACTCCGTCCAGCTTGTTTTTTCGCCGACGCGGTTTCACCGACTTTACGCCTCCGCGGTCACTCCGTTTCTTCTCGCGCTTCCTTGTCGGCCATTGTTCGGAAGGTCAGTGATGATCTCTCCTTGCTTTTTTGTTTTTTGTTTTTTTTTTTTTTTTTCAGCGGCGCTTTATTAAGGTTCCATTTATAAGGATTATCAGGAGAAACAAAAGATTGCTGCTCAAAGTTTTAATTGTCACTTGAATTTCATGTATAAAAGTTTTGGATCAAAAATTTTTATTACTTTTTTTGTTCATATTAATATGTATATATATATATATTTTTATATTAATAATAATTATTTATATTAATTATAATTAATATAATTTATTAATATTAATTATAATTAATATAATTTATATTAATTATTTTATATTAACATTAATATGTATATATATATTTTTTTTTTTTTTGTTTTTATTTAACATCACATTTTTAAAAAAAATTTAATGGTTATAATAATCTTGGTTTAAATATTTGAGTCACACTGCACGAGATATAGGATGACGCGAAGCCGAAAGGACACGTGGCTTTACCGTTGACATACTGAAGCTTGACGAGCATCCAGTTTCGTCGTACTGTGTGCGATCGGGGTTGGGTTATTATTATTTAAAACAACCCTTCGAGCGATCGTGCAGGGGGTAAAAACTTCGAATCAGGGGTCTGTAGACTGAGAAAGGGGGAACTCTAAAAAGTTGGAAGGGTGAACGGTTTCAGGTCCAGGTGCCGGCAGCCTCCGGGGGTTAAAAAAGGGGGTACGCGAAAGGGGCTTCTTCTCTCCTTCTTGCTCTTTAATCGGTATTCTTTTAGCCCGCGATAAAGGGGGAATCTAGAACGGGGATACGTAAAGTTTAAAGGATTCTTTCGGCCTTAAAAACTAGCTGAGCAAAAAATATGCGAAATCCGAAATTTGTATCTTATGTAAAAGAAAAAATAATTCGACGTTTGTTATAATTGTCTGCGTTGGAATTTATTATTTAGTGTCTTTATTTTATCGAGAAGCTACTTTAGTTTATGAAAAAAAAGGAATATGAGCATATGTGTAATTTTTTATAATTACAAAGTTGTAAAATTTAATATATAGAGATTATTATTGTATATATAAATAATAATTATATAAAGATTATGATATAAATTAGAGAAAAAAAGAGCTGTCAAGAAATTATATAAGCGATTGCTAGAAATTCTCGTAAATTATTTTGAATAAGATGTAAATAATAATTATCTTAATTAATTATAAATCTTAGAGGTAATTTATATAAAGAAGTTATTTTATTTTGAATTTGTTAAGTACACGAGAAGCATTTAAACGTCTCAAAAAATGTTTTATGGATATAACGTCAATTGAAAAATGTAAACTTGCTACATCGAAGAAAGGAAATAGTAGAAGTAGAGGATGTTTAACTTCGAGAAACTGCTATAGTATATGTATCCATCTGGTGTGAAAAAGTGGTATTTTTGACAAATTGTTTTGAAACAAAAATTGTATTTATAATTTATTTATTAAAATACATATGTTTTGTACTTTTATAATTTATTTTAATTTAATTAAAATATAATTGTATGTGAAGTAAGAGCATCTCATTTAAGAATTTATGTATCATATATCGAAATGTTAACGAAAGCATGAAAATTTTGTAGATTGTTCTATTATTTCTTCTGAATATCTGTGCAAAAACTGAGCACAATTCTTTTAATTCAGAAATTATTTAAGTTTATTTAAGTTTATCTATATAAAGTTACTCTTGATTCTTATGAAAAATCGCGTATTGTAGCACTTATTGACAAATTTAACAAGAAAAAAATATTAGCAATAAAATAGAAATTTTCACATATATTAAAAAAACTTTAATAAATATTTGCAATAGAAAACTTGATTTAGATTTACTTATTCGTTTAAAAGTTATTTACTAAAAATTGTAAAAAAAATATTATCTCTTTTTTTCTCTCTTTCTGCAAATTATTTTTTTTTCATAGTTTTTTTGCAGTTGATTTTAGAGGATATTCACGATCAAAAGCCATTTTTGCCATAAATTAGGAAAAATATTAATTACAATTATTTTCTTCTACGAAGACATCAAAATCCATCGTATTTTGATATACTTCAATTATTTTTATATTTCGGATTTATTTGTTTATTTTTCAAACAGTATAAACGTAAGAAACATGTTTTTTTTTTTTAATTTTGACAATTTTTTGCCACTATTGTACATCCAAAACATCCTTAATTTTCACTTATTATGAATTCATAATTCGTTTTCATAATTTATAATTTCAAGATCATTATTAAAAACCATCTTTTTCATAATTTTTTATTTTATAATGACTTTCCTTATTCATAATGTTATAAGAATTTGTCACTTTTGTTGTCAACAGATCAAAATTTTATTTTTATAACAGTTGTAGAAATTTTTCATTTTTACTAAAAAAAAAAATATTGCTCAAACTTTAAAATTAATTCCTTCCATTACTCTTGCTAAATGCGATGTAAATAAATTATTTGTTGAAATGTGTTTTCCTCTTTTGTTAGAAAAAAATTTACTTTCAGATAGATAGCAAGAGATATGAATATTCTTATATTAATGTTATTTATAAACTATAAAATAAATGCGCCTATGATTAAAAAAAATGTATAGAATTTATTTGGGAGAAACTATTCTGACGTTTTGATTATTTATTGATAACTACTCAAATAACTTATGTAATATTTTGAAGCTCTTAATAATAAAATAATAAAAATGAATATAAAAATTTTATATAATTTTTTATTAACTTTAATTTCTTTAAATCAATCATTGTATTTCAAGATTTGTGGCATGTATATTCCGATAATCATTATGTTTGAAAATTTTTTCTACAGTTCATTTTTGTTCCTATCCATAAAATATGAATACTATTAAATATTTATAAATACTAATACTAATAAATATGTCATTCTTATCTAATTCTTATATAATATGTATATAAAGGTCAAAGAAATAAAAAAAAATCAATTTTTCAAAGATATGGAACACGTAAATTATAATTGGTAGTTATTTCCATTCTTATACTTAAAAAAATACTTTTTTTGGATTCCGTTCAAGTAAAGTTTTTTTTGAAGACGTTTCAAAAAAAATGTTATGGATAATAACGTTGTTAAATAAGTTTAAATCGAATAGATGATAAAGATATAGTAAAAGTATATAATCTTGAATACGGAAAAGTGTAGTATTTGTCCATCTAGTGGCGAAAAATAAAGATTTGGTTTGATTTACAGTTTTCTACAAATTATGCGCTTATACATATAAAGCATAATTCAAATCCTTAATTTCAAAAATGACAACATACATATTTAATTAATTTTTTTTTATTAAAAAAAAAAAATTAAAATCTATAAAAATATGAATGATCACAAAATAAACAATCATCAGACATTGTTGAGTAACATTTTATATTATTGTGATATTATTCGATTATTATAATAAAATTATGTAACGTAAATATTAAAATCAATTTAAAAAATATTTAAAATTTTTTTAATTTCTATGAAAATGACTTTTGCAACAAATTGATTTATTATCGGTAAAAAAACATGTTTTATTATTAATAAAAAAAGATTTCATGTCGGTCCATCACTTTACTTTCATAAATTTTTCACGATAAAATTACTTTTTAAATTATAATACATTTTGTAATTAAAATTATTAATCGCATTATTCATAATTATACAATCATTATAAGATTTTAAGACTCCCCTCCATCAATCAAAAATCATCTTCAAAATTTTTATTAAACGACGTATTAAAGTTGATGCTTATCCAGAATTACGTCAAACATGTTTTCAATTAAAATATATTTAAAAATATAACGATTTTTTTGACATATGTTAACTAAAAAGTTCCTAAAACCAAGAAAAAATAAAAGAAAATAAAAATACATAAAAAAACTCAATAATTCAAAATTTTATTGGTCTTTTTCTATTTTTCTCTTATGCGATATGTTTTGTTATGTTTTAATTTCCTGGTCATATTAACTCGTGTATAAAATCTATGAAAATCTCATTTGACAACAAATGGTATTTTTTTATGAACATATATTACACCAAATAACTTCTTTTATTATTTTTAACAATGGACCCTATGTAGATGCTATTTATCAGTTTTATTATTAAAGAAACACATAAAATTTTTTGTGTTATTTTTTATACTTTTGCTAAGTGGGCTGTAAAATAAAGTAATTTTTGAGATTATCTAACGTTTTCCGAAAGAAAATTTTACTTTCAAAAAATAATACATATGGATATCTTTCGAGTACTGCTTATACTTTTGTATATTACATATGTAATATATATAGAGAAGATACAAGATTTTAATTATGGGAAACTATTCTCAAGCTCAGCCATCTAGTGTTGAATCAAAGAACTCCTTTCAAAAAACAACGTAGTTATTTCCATTGTGTTGCTAAAACCGATTATCCCATTTTCAGTACAACGTGCTTTTTTTTTTTTTTAGATTGTAGTAATGATTATAATATAAAGAAAAACAAACATTAATTAATTTCATCGTTGTAGTTAAATATCTATAAAGAGATTTAATCTTTGAAAAAACAATATTAAACAAAAAGTAGATCATAAAAAAGATCAACTCAAGCAAGCTTATGTCTCGTTGAAAGTATACTTAACATAATTACATGTACATACATATACATACAAATAATAAATATGAAATATGAAATTTCTTTTATCACTTTGCTATTTTTGCAATAATTATCGAAAAATTAATTAAAAAAGATGGACCAATTCGCGTGAATACAAGCGTGCGGTAAAAAGAGACAACTCATTTAATGTGAAATCGCATGATGAGAATTCATCATTCATTATGTGTCGCTTGTACTTAACTGTCATTCGTAGAGCGCTTCTGTCAAAACTTCGTCACGCTCCTAGCGACCGCAAACGATTGTCTCTGGACTGTCCTTTTTCGCGGGCCGCCTATTCTCATGAATTGATCAATCTTTTTAAATTAATTTCTCAATAATTCTTACAAAATTCGCAAAATAATTAAGGATTTTTTTACTTGGTTCCATCTGCTCTACCTGCACACGAGAGACGATATGGTTCTTATGAGACACCCTATATGCGTAACTGTGCGAATATAATTAAAAAATAAAATTTATAACTTTGTAATTATTTATAATTATTTTTTATTTCAATATTTATAAAATGTTGATTTTATGTTTCCAACTCATATTATACTTACAAAGTATTCAAATAATTTATATTAAAATATAAACTAAGATATAACTTATTTTAATACTTTAGTATGAAAATTATGACACGTATTTACATTGTAATACATAATTATAAATATAAATATTGCAATGTAGGCATGTCGTAATTAGGAATGTTAAATCAGTAAGCCATTTAATTTTTTGTTGCTGTCAAAACACGTCTTATCCGAATTTTAAGACATGATTGCAAATATTAATTGTTAATATAAATATCGCAAATGCGATATAACTGCAGTATGACGTAACTCCTGATAACACGGATATTTTTTCACAATATTTATATCGTAAAATAATCGCTAATTTCCTTTCCTTTATTTTCGCGTAAAATCGCCGAAATCTTTCTCTTTACATCTTCGTTTTTGAAGTTAAATTAATTCTTTCCACAAAAAAAAAAAAAAAATCCGTGTAAGACGATTGAAATATCTTCTTTGTTTCTTTTTTTCTCATATTTAATGAACATGAATTGGCGTAAGAAATAAACAAATAAACAGATATACATTTTACTTATTTCAATATTCAGTATTTCAATATTTACTTTTAATCATTCAATTATAAAAGAAACTATAAATAAATACGTTATTAATATTCCTATTTATACATCTTCCCTTGATATTATTTATGTAAATAATCTTATCTATAACTTGTATTCTTAATTTTTGAATATCTTATAAATACCTGGCAATAAATATATTTCAGAAAAAGAGAAATATAAATTAAATAATTAAAATAATGAATAAATATATAATACTTATCGTACATAATACTAATAATCAATTATTTTATATCTTATATTAAATTGTACAAAGTGACATTTATAATTAGAAAGATATCTTCGTGATCGTTTTGAATGCAACACAGCTGACTGGTGACAAATCGCGTGGCGTAATGTCACGTGCGTTAAAATATTTTTGTAGAACACGAAGGTATGAAATATGCATTAAGAATTATTTAGCGCATGCGTGATAGTTAAAGCGCATGATGATTGAAAAGAATTAAAATTTTTTTTATTATAATAAAATTTTTTATACTTCGACATTAACTCCGTCAGAGGATTTTTATTTTTGTCTGAATTTTGTAGGAAAGATTTAATTATAAAAATAATGCATTTAATTTATTTTTATCAGTCTTAATTTTATTATCATTAATATTAGCTGTGCGTCTTTCATTTATTTTATTTAGTTTGTTATATTAATTTTCGCAAGATAAAAATTGCGAGGTTTTATTTTTCCGAGGAAAATAAATGAATGAACTTTTCTATAATTATTTCGTTCAAATTAAGTATATTATATGGTTTATTACTAAATTAAATATTTTTTTATGCTAATGTAATATTCGTGAAAATTAATATCAAAATAATTAAACTTTCAATATTAATTTGAGGTTAAATTTTTAACATTCATTAAAAATTGTTAGAAAAAATGTGCTGTTTTTAAAAATTAAACCTGAAATTAATATATTAAAGCTGCAATTATTTTAATAACAATTCTGAACGTCATATTATTTTTAAAAAACTATACTATTTAATAACAAGTTACTTAATATTATTAATCTAAAAGAACTATAGAAAAATTTATTAACCTATCTTCTTCAAATAAATAAAATTCCATCATTTTTACTATATATATACTATATTAAACCTGCATTACTCCCGCTAGTTATCGAAGAGATTTTTTACTTTTTTCTCAAAGATCTGTGCATATTTTCCGAATCAGCAGGATATATAACCGGAACGGATACTTGAAACTTGTTATCTCTTATTGTCCATTATGTCCTTTGATGTTGGATTTTACATAATTTTTAAGAAAGTTAAGCAGAAGCGCAAAAGAGACCTCTCTCTCTCTCTCTCTCCCTCCCTCCCTCCCTCCCTCTCTCTCTCTCTCTCTCTCTCTCTCTCTCTCTCTCTCTCTCTCTCCCTCTCTCTCTCTCTCTCTCTCCCTCTCTC
>JBCAUJ010000002.1:7932283-7944924 GCA_038406275.1 Cataglyphis albicans | reverse complement strand
AAAGATTGTTCAATAAATATGTCAAAAAATCTTGATAAATTATTTTTAGAGAAGTATGGCGAAATCAAGTTTCGTTGTGGATACCTAATCCTAAAATAAATATTATAGAAATATAATAAAGAAAAATAAAATATTAATAAGAAATGTTGCATTAAAAAAATTATAGTATTACAAAAATGGAAATAAAAGTATTGGATGATTAGAAATACAAGTTATATTATGAAAATATCGAGCAATTATTTATATATTTTGTATAAATGTAATAATTACATTTAATTAATTTAATTTTGTTTTAAAAATCTTTCTTACCAAGAGCTGTGAGTATTCTCTCGCCCAATAATGGTTCAAAAAAATTGTATATTTTACTTTTGTTCAAGCAAATATTTTAATTATTTTTCTAAGATTGTCTACATCATATAAAATTTATTTATATTTCTGTTTGATATTTGCGTCACGTTTGAGTAATTTGAACATATTTGAAAAATTATATTGATTACATTAAAGACATAAATTATAGTAGTTATTACAAAATTATTACATTTTTTGAAAAATAGAGTTTAACATAAATAGTAACATTGTAGAATATGAATGACTATAAATTATTTTACTATCTTTATTTGATCTGATTCATTTACAAAAATGAATAATTTGTTATTCATTCAAATTTGGAATGCAGACGAATAATCTTTTGCCCATTTAGTAACAATATTCAATATTTCTTTGATATATGTATACTTTGATATATTTCAAATTTTTTTGTTAATAACTTTTTACAATAACCGACGGCTAAAACTTTTTGAATGTTGTTCAGATTCATGACCTTGACAACATATGTCAATATCAAGGTCGTCCTGACCATCAAGGTGCTTCTCTCAAAGTAAATAATTGCCAAAAATACATTAAAACTTTAACATGAAATATCTCAAAGCTATAAGAGACTAATTTATAAGAAAAACTCAGAGTTACTCAGAGTTATGTCCTTGACAACATATGTCAAGGTCAAAGTCATCGGTGAGGTGTAACCTAATAGGCTTATTTATCAAAGATTGAAAGTGCAAAGTCTAATCCAATTTTAATGTTATAAAATCTAATCTCTCGACGTTTATTCAAAGCATCTTTTTCTTATGAATTATAAAAAACTAGCAGAAATTTTCCAAAGAAATTTTCCATTTTTTTTATTTTTATATAAAATGAGCATATAATTCATCTGCATAATAACTGCGTGCAAGAATAACTAAGTTGCACTGCAATAAATACAGAATGTTTCTGGACTTATGGTTTAAATGATTTTTTTTCTATAGCGAGCATATCTTTATATTAAGTAGAATATGTTCTTAAAATTTAATAGTCACCTATTTCTGAAACACCTTACATAACAAATTATCTTGTCATAAATGATTTTGGTTATATTTTTTTAATGCATTTTAAACGATTTTATTCAATTTTTAAGTATTTTGGTTATTTTTTGTCGACATACAAAATAAAAACATAAAAAATAATTTTCATAATCAAGATCAAATAAATTAATAAATTAAGCTGCATTATACATTATTATTAGTATATGCATTACAATTCTTACAAAGATAACATTTACGATTTCAATAACTGTTAATGATAAATGTCATATAACAGTAAATGAGACATAAATAAAATCAATCATGGGATATGCAAAATATGACTTTAATGCTTTACATGATAGTCAATGATATAGCATAAAGAAAACCAATTATTGCAGGTATCCAAAAAATATATAAAGTAAGATTTAAAAAAAAATTACTTATTTTATATAAAAAACGGTTAGGTTAGGTAAGATTAGGTTAGGTTAGGTTAGATAAAAAGAGTTTAAAAAATATAATCAAATACTAGATTTTAAACAAAAAAAATTGTAAGACTAACTTTAGCATATTTAATTAAATGAATAAGGTCAAAGAAAAATTCAATAAAATAATTTTCACGATCAAGATTGAATAAAATAATAGATTAACATAGCTACATTATATATGCATTGCAGTTCTTACGAAGCTAACATTTACAATTTTAATAAGAACTTTATAAAACAGTTAATAATAAATGAGACATAAATTGACTCAATCATTAGCAGGTAAAGTGCAAGTATGTAAAAAATATATGATTTAAGGTTTAAAAAAAAATTATTTTTCTTATATAAGAAACGGTAAGATAAAAATAGTTTTAAAAATGCAATTAAATGCTAGACTTTAAACGAGAGAATCGTAAGACTTTTGCATATTTAATTAAATGAATAAAACAAAATTTCAAAATTATTTTTCAAAATTTGCATAATATTTACATAAATATATAAGTCACGCACCAACTTGGAAAATTCAAAATTAACGTTTAATGTAATTTTCAAACTTTTATGTATAAAATATTAAGATACAAAATTCTTTACATAATGTCAAAAATTAAATACTAATCTATGACAGGATTAAAGTATAAATACTGTAGCAATGCAATTATGTAATAGTTTATAGAACATAATTCAGCAAAAAAATAAATATATAAGTAAAATTTATAGATATGAAAATTATTAATATTTATCTTAAAAAGAAATCTTATTAGGTTCAAATATAATAAGAAAACAAAATGAAAACTGTGCAATACGTAATAAATTCTTTTTTGAAAATTACATAAAAACGTCAAATATGAGTTATGGACGTTGTTCAATTTTCAATAAAATTATTTGATAATAAGTTAATGCACGTTTGTATGCGCATGTACAAACACATATACATAATACGTATACACATGTGTTAAATCGGATGAACGACATTATTCATTCCTGTAGTTCTTATATACTTTTTCGTATACAAGCAAACGCTTAATTCAAGAGACTTTTTAAGTTATAAAACTATAGGAATGAATAATGTCTTTCACCGGATTAATAACATCATTAAATTTTTTTTTTTACATTGGATGCTCTCAAGAAAAAAGTGATGAAGTATTAATGATCTTTAATTATTAAAATGGAGAACAGTGCAAAAGAAATGCAGACGTATAATGTCAATCAGCCACTCGTTTTCTCATTAATAAGTATAATGATCATTATTCATATTCTACGATATAATTATTTATGTCAAACTTTATTTTTTAACGATTCTAATAATTGCGTAATAACTGCTATGATTTATATCTTCGTAACTTTGTGAATGTAATTTTAATAATTTTCCAAAAATATGTCAAATATTATTCAAACGTGACGCAAACAAACATCTAACGGAAATATAAATAAATGTTATGTGATGTTTTAGACAATCTTACAGAATAACCATTGCTTGAACAAAAATATATTACACAAATTTTTTGAACCTTTATTGGATGAAGGAATATTCACAGCTCCTGGTAAGAAAGATTTCTATAAGAACAAAAAGTTTAATTAACTAAACATCATTATTTTGTTATATAAAATATAATATAATATATATTGTATAAAATATATAAATAATTGTTTGGAATTTTCATAGCATAACTTGTATTTTCAATCATACAGTGCTTTTATTTCCATTTTTGCAATAGTACAACTTTTTTAATGCAACATTTTTTATTAATATTCTCTTAATATTACGTTTTAATGTGATTAATTTTTTTTTTTTCTTTATTATTGATTTATAATATTTATTTTAGGATTAAAATGGCCTCTACAACGACGATTGATATTGTAAATTATAAATTGTAATAATTATCACAATAAATCTTCGACATTGTAGAAATTTAAGAAATGGAAGTTTTACAGAAAGCAGAAAAAAAAAGAGCGCAAGTGCGAGAAGCAAAAGACAAAGAAAGAGAGAATTTTGTGATAATTTTACAATATTATCAAATTTATTTCACTCATTTTGATTGTAATCATACTTGCATCTCTCTCTCTCTCTCTCTCTCTCTCTCTCTCTCTCTCTCTCTCTCTCTCTCTCTCTCTCTCTCTCTCTACAAGCTTAGAGCATAAATAGGCCAATTTTTATTTTTAATTAATTACTAAGATATTTTAATAACAGGATCCATAAAATATGATTTGAACAAATTGATTGGTACTTGATATATATAATAAATTAATCCATCAACAAAATAAATACGAGGAAAAATAACAAAGTAAACATAGTCACGTACAGACAATTGTTCTTTTCACATATTCGATACAAAGATGTGTTTTCTTCTTTCTGAAAATTACGTATATATATTTATTTATAAGATATATAGTATACAATTTAATAATTAGTTCAAATATTAATTCTATTTTGAATAATTAATTTGTTTTTTTTTATGTGACGCTGTTAAGTTACTTTGATGGGCGTCAAAATAAAAGCATCAATCAACGAATTTCTCGAAGCAAATTAAAATAGCTTTCTTATAATATTTATTTAAATAATATTTATAATTAACATACATCATAAATTCATAATAAATTGTATATCGATTTTTTAATTTTGTTTTTCACAAATTTTACAATTATATTAAATTAATTAAATCCTTTGTAATAGTTGAATATATTAAAATAAAAGAAAATTTTGGTACAAGATTTTTTCTTTTAATTGCACGCAAATAAATCCACCTTCATGTGACTCGCCGACTTTGCTGAAACTTGGTACACTTGTAAAGCTATTAAAAATAATAGACACGTATTTTTTTTTATATTGGCGATGATACAAGGGTGGAAGGGTGCAAACTATCCCTGGTTTTTATAAACATGAGTAATTATCAGTAAATATATTAACAAGACGTTTCACATGTAAAACGTCACTCAATAAGTCCCCGGTCTGACACATATGTGGCAACACTGTTGACAGACCCACGTGATTTAAAAAAATTTGTTTTCCTTAGTTAGACCGGAGACTTATCGAGTGATGTGTCATTGCTGAAAACAAGTCCAATGTTAAAATTATGGAATACAAAAAGCGAGATAAGATTATTTTAATTTATCAGGTCATCATATTGGCTCCGCCATTTTGTATTCCATATTTCTAGCATTGGATTTGCTTTCAACGATACGTGAAATCTCTTATTTCTATGTCTAGAGTTTAAAAAAGATCTAATACCGTGAGTTTAGAGGTAAAGGATACTCAAACTTATAAATAAAAGGGATAGTTTACCTTAAACTACCCTTAAACGATTGCCGATATAAAAAAATACGTGTCTATTATTTTTGATAGCTTTACAAGTGTACCAAGTTTCAATAAAATTGGCGAGTTACACAAACGTAGATTTGTAAGTAAGACTTAATGATTAAATATATTTTTGTATATAGTGTATTAAAATATCATTAAAAATATATTTAAATATCAGAACAGCTGTTGGTAACTCCAGATTGACAAATATGTTTTTTCATTCTGATTTTATATTTAACTTGACTTCTAATGGTCGAGAATTCCAAAAGAATAGAAACTTAAGGCACATTTTTATGGATGAGGTATATAGTATATTGCAAATTTTAAACTTCTACTATCTATATTCACACAATTTATTATCACACAGCTAATAAAGCAGGATGATACATTAAATAGACTCAATACCAAAAATAAAAGTCAAAAAAGTAAGTTCACTGATTTATTTATTTGCTTATATTTCTGCATTATTATGATGTTGCAATCTTAAAATGATGGGAAAATAAATTTATTCAGAAACTCTATTTAATTATATTTGATTACTCTTAAAACATTATCTTTTTTGTTGCTGAAATATTGTTTCCTTTATCCTAAATTTATTTTTAATTATTTAATTAATTTTCTGATAATATATAAATAACACTCCGAAATAAGTCTCCGGTCTAACTGAGAAAAACAAATTTTTTTTTTTTAGAAATCACGTGGATCTGTCAACAATGTTGCCATAATGTGTCAGACCGGGGACTTATTGAGTGATGTGTTAAAATACAAAGTCTGGTACATTATTATAAAATTGAGAAATAATTAATGTACTCGTGTTATTTTATACATATAAACAAACACATATTATTTTATTTTTTTATGTATTTTATTTTTAAATAAAATAAAATAGATGGAATATTCTACGACATTATAACGGAATTTAAACAACGATATTTTGAGTTTTATGATGAATGTAGACATTTTTTTTGCAATAATTAAGAAATACATTTATTAATAAATTCTATCATTCGAATAACAATTTATTCAAAGTCAGCTTTTAGCATATTGGATAAGAGTCCTTATTCAATCCAGATTTATCCAGACAGATTTGCGAAATCACGTAAACATATGCATAAAGAAATTAATTGTCCGTAAGCAAATACATAAAAAAATGGAGCAATTTTTTTATGCCTATGTTTATGCAAATCTGTCTGGATAAGTCCTGCTTATGTCATAGGGGCGATTTTCAAAATTTCAATGATATTCATTTATATTACCATGAACACGATCTTGAGTAATTCTAAAAAAATTTTCGCCCTCGCTCGTCGTTTCTTAGAAAATTATTAACAAAATAAGTTTAATGAATAGAATGTAATTTTTACAAGATGAACGTCATTTCAACAGGCATGCAAGTGAGTTAAATAATAACTTTGTGTTTCGAGATTTTTTTTAATTGTATTAAACATTTTGAGGAAACCATACAAAAATTTTACCTCATATTTATCATCGTATATATTTCGAAAAATAAAATAAAGCGATTTTGTAATTGTAATTAATAAGATTCTATTTTACGATATATATATATATATATATATATATATATATATATATGTATATATATACGTACATATTATAGATATTATATATATAGATTTTCATTTTCTGTTCTGCGTTATGGCCAACTTCTGACTCGTGTAATAGAAATTGACAGATGTCAAGTTGTCATTTAATTATAACACTAAATCCGAAGTTGGTATCATATGACAGGGCGAAAAATGAAAAAATAGACATCGCGATATTTCAAGTCAATAATACTCTAAAATATGTGTAAAATATTTACATTATATCATGCATCTATGTATTTGTTTCAAGCAGCGCTACAACTTTTTATTTATCAAAAATTTCATATTATTATGAAAAAATTATGTGCGTCTCTTTGCTCGTTAATGCAGATAACTTTTAGAAGCAATCATTACGCTCGCAATAGAATTCAATTTGAATCATTTAATTTGATATACATTTAATATGATCTATCTCTTTTAGTTTAAAAGATAAAAGGGGATGATCATTTTTAATGGGATATCCTGTATATCCTCTATGTACACAAAAAACATCATATAAATATTATTAGATTATTCTTCAATAAGAAAATCTGTCCGGATCAAATACTAACGGGTTGGGCCAATATTTTTCATTTTCGTGTGCCGCCATTAATTGTAGAACGTTTGAATAAATAAATAAATAAATATCTGAAAAATAAAAATTACAACGTTTTATTTTCAATTAAAACGTTTTCATATTTTTTAATTATACATATATATATCTCTCATAATACGGACTTTTTCCTGAATTATTCCAATTTAAAAATGACAGATATATGTATATTAATTATCAAAGGTTTTTATACATGAATATACTATTCATGCCAGCATCTTTTATGCAATTTTACCAAAAAAAGATTAAATATTTTACATAAAAGAAGAACGGGTTTTTTTACAGTACATCTTTTAAATAGTGCTTTCGCATTTCATCACATCTCACAATATATTGTACATTTTCTAAAGTTGCATCGTAGGCTTATATTTCAATTAATGCAGCTGTCAAATTATTATAAACTTTTATACTATTTCCTAATGAAATCTGCAATTCAGTTTCACACTTCGATTCTTCCTCTTCAGTTTCTTTGAAATTTGAACTACTTTTTCTTGCTGATATATTTTATTTAATTATAATAAAATTTATTTAATTACAAAGATTATAATGGTAGCAAAAGACAGAATAAATCAATTTCTACATTCACGTTTCTCATTATTTTAGAAAAAGTATTTTAACCATTATGTAAAAAAAAAGGTAGACAGACTAAATCTTGTTCTTAAGGTATTTAATAAGTAAAGTGAAGTAAGTAATCTTTATTATATATTTTACAAATAAAATTTTTATCTTATTTCTCTTTTCTCGACTAATCCTTAATATCTCTATTTCAGGCTCTAATTCTGACTCTTTCAAATCAACTGTATACATATATTATATATTTGATAAAATTCCCACGAGATTTGTTTTATTGTATTAATATGAACGTTGTGACTCATTGCTTAGGCAATTTGTAAATGACTTAAAAATATTAATTACATTTATATATGAAATATAAATGTACCTTCACACATTTCCAAAAGTTGCGAGTATGATTTTTATGCAAAATGTATTTATAGACACTGTAGAAATTAATTTTTTTAATTTTTGAAATTTAACCTGTATTTTATTGAAATAGAAAAATAAAAAATTTTTAAAAATCATCTGATAGAGCATTGAAAGTTGAAACTTCAAACTTCAAAATGCTTTTTTCATATTTTTATCTACAATGATTTTTCATCGAGCATCGATATTATTTCTAAAAAATACAGGCTTAATTTTAAAATTATGTAACTCGATTTAAAAAAGTCGTAGGAAAATTCAAAAAAAAAAGCATTTTGTAAGCAAAATGTAATTTATGGGATTAAAGTTGAATTTTTCAAGATAAATTTTTTTATCAAGCTGCTGAATGTCAAAAATACATATTTTCAAGACACGAGACAATTAATCCTTTTTAAAGCGCAAAACAAGAAAAATTGAAAATTTTTAAGTACCACTAACATGTTGAAGTTGAAACTATGAGTTTTAAAATGCTTTCTTAAAATTTTTTTATCTACGACCGAGTATCAATGGTTTGAAATAGTTCAATTTTTAGGATTTAAAAAATGTTCTATATTTTTTTTTTTCAGTTGCGTAATATTAAGTAATTATATTGTCCAATTACATTAATTAAGTTACAAGGTTTTGTGTCAGAGTCACTTGAAGACTTTCGAAAGTAATTTTATACGCTGAGTACGAATGTGCCATCAAAAAAATTTCTATCAGATCAGATTGTCAAGAAAAACCGAGTTAAAATTTCTAAAAAAGTTTTTTATCAATTTTTAAAAATTTATAGCAGACGAAGCTTGCTGTGCTAGAGTCATCACACTGCACTCAAATAAAGGCTTGAACATTAATATAAACTTTAATATAAAAATATTCAGTCTTTTGCCATGCAATTATACCATTGCATACCGGATTCGTGTGCTAAAAATTTTTGAAAATGATAAAAAAATGCATTTTTTTAACAACCTCTTTTTGTTCGAAAATCCCTAATAGATTATTTTGCTTTGTGGATTTGGATTCAACGCCCCAAAATACGTTAAAAAAAGATTGTTTTCATTTCTAGCACCAAAAAAAAGTTTGAAATTTAATTAGTGTTATTAAATATTGTTAAATATTGTCAATAATAAATATAAATATAAATAATAAATATAAATATAAATAATAAATATAAAAATTATTAAATATATTATTAATATTTTTTATTTGATTTTTTAAATATTATATTATAGAAGAAGAAATGCATTATAAAAGGTATTATATGTGAGTGTAAATGGATTATAGTAATATATGCATGTGTGTAGATATGTGCGTATATACCTTATATAATATACATGGTGTTCCTGGAATATATGGCCAAATTTGAAATATGAATTTGGGACTTGAACCAAAAAATATTTTTTTCTGAAAGCATACTCGTAAATGCTTTGTTCAAGAGATATTGATTTCTGAAGACCTATTAAAAATCAGTAATTTTGAAATAATGTATATCCTCTTTATTGCTTTACAATAATAAAAATTTAATTGTTAAATTGAAAAATTTAATTAATTAAAAATTAATTATTAAATAATTATTAATTATTTAATTTTAAAAATTAATTTCAAATGTTTTGTTCGAAAAAATGGCTTCCCAAGACAAGCATTATACTTATTAATGAGAGAACGAGTGGCTGATTGACATTACACGTCTGCATTTCTTTTGCACTTTTCTCCATTTTAATAATTGAAGATCATTAATACTTTATCACTTTTTTCTTGAGAGCCAATGTAAAAAAAAAATTTAATGATGTTATTAATCCGGTGAAAGACATTATTCATTTCTATAGTTTTATAACTTAAAAAGTCTCTTGAATTAAGCGTGTGCTTGTATACGAAAAAGTATATAAGAACTACAGGAATGAACAATGTCATTCATCCGATTTAACACATGTGTATACGTATTATATATATGTGTTTGTACATGCGCATACAAACGTGCATTAACTTATTATCATATAATTTTATTGAAAATTGAACAACGTCCATAACTCATATTTGACGTTTTTATGTAATTTTCAAAAAAGAATTTATTAAGTATCGCACAGTTTTCATTTTGTTTTCTTATTATATTTGAACCTAATAAGTTTTCTTTTTAAGATAAATATTAATAAATTTCATATCTATAAATTTTACTTATATATTTATTTTTACCTGAATTACGTTCTAACAATTGATGTTAAAGTTTTAATGTATTTTTGGCAATTATTTATTTTGAGAGAAGCACCTTGATGATCAGAACTTGATATTGACATATATTGTCAAAGTCATGAGTCTGAACAACATTCAAAAAATTTTTCCCATCAGTCATTGTCCATTAAAAAGCTATTAACAAAAAAATTTGAAATATGTCAAAGTACATGCGTGAACAGGAAGCGCGCATGCGCGCGATAATAATGATGGGGGCATGTTTCATATAATATACAGTTCAGTGTATTTAAAAAAGTTTAATGTAAGAACGATGTGTACAATAAGATGGACAATAAACGAATAAATAAAAGTTGTAAAATTTGTTAACGTTTTTCTCGTTGCTATGTATAAAATTAAATTAATAAATCAATAAATGAGATGAATGAAATTAGTTACGAATGAATGAAATGAAGTTGATAGCATTGAAGTTGTCAACGTACACCACATTGCGGATGGATGTCCATAGAGTGTATAATAAAAGCATTAACACAATAATAATATCCGCATTATTTATTAGAGACATTAATATAAAACCGTAATACTATTACGCAGTTATTATTCAGTGCAATGTTACTTATAACTGTTGTGTTAATAATTTTGATTTGTATAAGTTATTTCTATTTGAATTATCATGGCCGACCATCTAAAATCATAAACCACGTCTTGCCTGGTCCAAGAACATTGCCGGTTATTGGGAATGCTTACTGTTTATTTCGCCGAAGTCCGAACGGTAATAATAAAAAATAGTATTAATGTTTACTTTATAAAATAATAATAAAAAAATTCAACACACGCATAAAAGAAAATATTTAGAAATATATTATTTTAGAACAAAAATTTATTTTTGCTAACATTATTATTGCAATAGAAAATATAAATGTATCACATCTCAGACAATAAGTTATATAACATTTTGCAGAAATATTGAATATTGTTACTAAATGGGCAGAAGATTATCCGTCACCATTCCAAATTTGGATGGGTAACAAATTATTCATTTTTGTAAATGAATCAGATCAAATAAAGGTAGTGAAATTATTTATAGTAATTTATATTCTACAATGTTATTATTTATGTCAACCTCTATTTTTCAAAAAATGTAATAATTTTGTAATAACTACTATAATTTATGTCTTTGACGTAATCCATATAATTTTTCAAATATGTCAAATTACTCAAATGTGACGCAAATATCTAACAGGAATGTAAATAAATTTTATATGATGTTGTAGACAATCTTACAAAATAATCAAAATATTTGCTTGAACAAAAGTAAAATATACAATTTTTTTGAACCATTATTGGGCGAGGGAATACTCACAGCTCCTGGTAAGAAAGATTTTTAAAACAAAATTAAATTAATTAAATGTAATTATTACATACACAAAATATATAAATAATTCCTCGGTATTTTCATAATATAATTTGTATTTCTAATCATCCGATACTTTTATTTCCATTTTTGTAATACTATAACTTTTTTAATAATAAACATTTCTTATTAATATTATGTTTTTCTTTATTATCTTTCTATAATATTTATTTTAGGATTAGATTGGTATCCACAACGAAAATTGATTTCGCCAATCTTCTCTAAAAATAATTTATTAAGATTTTTTGACATATTTATTGAACAATCTTTAACATTAACGGACGAATTAGAAAATGTAAGACTAAATAACAACGAGATTGTCTTTTTTGAGTATATATCGAAATGTACTTTGGATACTGCATGTGGTAAGTTAAAATAACATACCCTATTTATATATATATATATATAAATTATCTTATAGCATATATGTTAATAGTTATTACAAGAAATGTTTGACATTGCAAAAATTAAAAAAATAGAAGTTTTGTAAGAAGAAAGAGAAAAAGAAAAAAGAAAAGCAAATGTATGAAGAAAGACAGAGAAAGAGAAATAAAAGAGAGAACTGTGGTTATATTGTACAAATTAAATAATATTGAGAATGTTAATAAATGAAAAATAAAATTTCAAGGAATGCTATATAAAATTTTATGATAATTTTACAATATTATAATCAATTCATTTTACTCATTTTTTGATTGTCACAAATCTCTCTCTCTCTCTCTCTCTCTCTCTCTCTCTCTCTCTCTCTCTCTCTCTCTCTCTCTCTCTCTCTCTCTCTC
>JBCAUJ010000002.1:7912272-7932269 GCA_038406275.1 Cataglyphis albicans | reverse complement strand
TTAATCACTTTCTAAGACATTTTAATAATTAAATCTGGCAAAACGTCTATAGAAACATTTAAAATTGTGAAAAGTATGTACATAATTGGTGTGTATAATTACTGCTTGTTGTTCCATTGACACAATAAAAACGCAATAAATTTTAATTGCATACTAATTTACTTCAAATCGGCTATTAACGATTCAAAAAAAAAAAATAAGCGTACTTCTGAAAGTTGACATTACAAAGTTCTATAGTAGTCAAACAAATAGTAGCGCCTATATGATGTACAGAAAATCTTCTTGCAGAAGTCTCCTTTTTTCCTAATTGACTGTATAAATATTAAATTGATCAATAAAATAAATAAGAAGAATGTAATAAAAGCATAGCCACAAAGAACTGCTATTTTCATGTTCGATTACAAAGATGTGTTTTTCTTCTTTCTTGAATAAATGTATACATTTATATATTACACATATAAGATATATAATACACAACTCAATAATTAGGACAAATATTAATTCTATTTTGTATAATTAATTTGTTTTCTGTGTGGCGCTATTAAGTTGCTTTGATGGACGTCAAAGTAAACTCATTAAAAATCAGCCAATTTCTCGAAACAATGACAAGGTAAAGTAGTTTTCTTATAATACTAAATACTAAATAAATAAGTTTTATAATTAATGTACAAACCATAATAAATATGTGTAAAGCATATAAAAAATTTTCTTAAAATATCGCTACTTGAATATTATTTTTTATAAATTTGATAATTATGTCAAATTAATTAAATTTTCAATTAATATTAATAAATTAATAGTAATAGTTGAACATATATTAGAATATAGGAAAATTGTGAAATAAGATTTTTTTGTTTTAATTGTATGTAACTAAATAAAATTTAATTATTAAATATATTTTTGTATATATTTATATTAAAATGTACTATTAAAAGTATAGATCAGACTCAAGAGTATTGTTACAAGCAGAGCAAAGAATTTATTTTTATATCCTGACTTTATATTTAACTTAACTTCTGCTAGAAGAAAATGGGATATAAACTTCATACAGTTTTTATAGATGAGATATATAATATATACGCAAATATTAATCATTTAGCTTGCGTATTTTTTATATTTAGAGTTTATTATTACAGATAATAAAGACTAATAAGACACCTGAACTTATTGTTCAAAATGAAGGTGAGTTTAGTTATTTATTTGCTTGTTTGTATCTTTATGTTATTATGATTTTGCTATTTATGCAAAATGATGGAAAAATAAGTTTTCTCAAAAATTTTATTTTATTAAAGTATTATTAAAAATAATAAATAAATTAAAAATTTTTTCAGATAAGTTTTAAAATCACTGTTATAATTCTAAACATTTAAAATTAGAATACTTTGTATTACATTCTATTTTGAATAATAGATTGCAGACATAAAGAAAACGTTTGTGAAAAAATAAGAAGCGTTTATAATATTTGGATAATGTTTACTTTAAAATATTTGGATAATGTTTACTTTAAAAATATAATTAAGGTATTAAAATTTATAATTAAAATTAAAAAATACATTTTACAAAGAAATTGAAAGTGTGAAGTCTAATACAATTTAAACTATAAAAATATATAAAATGTTTAATCTAATCGACGTTTAATTAAAATATCTTTTATTTATGAATAAAAAAATACCAGAAATTTTCCAGAGAAATTTTCCATTTTCTTTATTTTTATATAAAATGAGCATATAATTCATTTACATAGTAACTGCATGCAAGGATAATTACGTTGCACTGCAATTACAGAGTTTTTCTGGACCTATGTTTATATGATTTTTTTTTATAGTGAGTATATTTTTATATTAAGTTGAATATGTTCTTAAAATTTAGTTACTTATTTCTGAAATATTTTATATAACAAATTATTATGTCATAAATAATATTAGTTAGATTTTTTCATGTATTTTGAATGATTTGATCCGATTTCAAGTACTTTGATTATTTTTTATGGACATACAAAATAAAAAGATGTAAGAAATAATTCTCATAATCAAGATCAAATAAAATAATAGATTAACATAGCTACATTATACATTATTACATTGCATATGCATTACAATTCTTACGAAGATAACATTTATGATTTCAATAACAGCTTTATAGTTAATAATAATAGAGACATAAATCGAATCAATCATTAGGTATGCAAAATATGATTTCAATGCTTTAGTCAATGATAGTCAATGATAAATATAGCATAAAACTAGAGTTTCTGGACGCGCAGAAACGTAAAACTGCGAAAGTTGTCGCTTTTCAGATCTATTCTTATCTATATATCTAACTACGTCGACTACGTGACCAAACTATCCGTTCTTTACCTGTGAAAACTAAGTTCGTCCAGTTTTTGTTCAATTTTCAATTAACTGCAAATTAACTGCAAAATTTTCAATAAAAAATTTTACATTTAAAAATATGATAATAAGTTAACATGTTTGTATGCGTATGTATAAACATATATACATAATACGTACACACACACACACATACATCTGCTAAATCGGATTAACGACATTATTCATCTCTGTAATTCTTCCTTATATACTTCTTCATATATTTGATACAGCAAACGCTTCTTTCAAGAGACTTCTTAAGTTATAAAACTATAGGAATGAATAATGTCTTTCACTGGATTTATAGATTAATATCATTAGATTTTTTTTGTATGGGGTGTTCTCAAACAAAAAATTTATAAATGCCTATTATTGACCTTCAATTATTAAAATAGAGGATAATGCAAAGAAATTACAGACGTACAATGTCAGCCATTCGTTCTTTCATCAATATAAGGTATAATGATTGCCTTTGGAGGACATCATTTTGAACAAAGCATTTAATAATTAATTTTATTAATTATATAATTAATAATTATTTAATAATTAATTTTTAAGTAATTAAATTTTACAATTTAATAATTAAATTTTTATTACTGTAAAGCAATAAAGAGGATAAACATTAATGTAAAATTACTGATTCTTAATAGTTCTTCCGAAGTCCATGTCTCTTGAATAAAGCATTTGCGAGTATACTTCCAAAGAAAAATATATTTTGTTTTAGATTCTAAATTCATATTTCAATTTTAACCATTTATTCCAGGAACACCATGTTTATTATATAAAGTATACACGCACATATCTACAACATATATACACACACACACATACATATCTATTTATGTAATATCCGTATACTTCTTTTTCTATAAAATAATAATAATATATTTAATAATATTTATTGATAATATTTAACAGTATTTAATAACACTAAATTTTACATTTTTTTTTTAGTGCCAGAAATGGAAACAATAGTTTTTTAATGTATTTTAAGGCGTTGAATTCAAATCCACAAGGCAAAGTAATTTATCAGGTCAGATTTTCGAGGAAAAAGTTGTTCAAAAAAAGCATTTTTTATTATCTTTTTAAATTTATAGCAGACGAATCCGATGAACAAGAGACTTTAAAGAGGGCTCAAATGAAAGCTTGAACATCGTACTTTAATATAAAAATATTGAATCTTTTAGCGTAGGTACAATCGGCCTTCAGGCACGCTTTGCTTTTAGATGTAGTCGTATTGTGTTAAGTAAGACAATTGTATCATGCAATTACATGGTAAAAGATTGAATATTTTTATATTGTATAATGTTCAAACTTTTATTTGAGTCTTGTGTGATGTCTCTAGCACATAGGCATCACCTGCTATAAATTTTTTAAAATTAGTAAAAAATGTTTTTTTGAAATTTTAATCCGGTTTTTCTTGACAACCTCATTTGATAGAAATTTTTTTGATGATAAAATCGTACTCGGTGTATAAAATTACTTTAGAAAAGAAACAGTGTTTAAATTCTCTGGCACAAAACCTTAATTTAATGTAATTGGATAATATAATTGCTTGATATTGCTACTAAAAAAAAAGAAATAGGGAACACTTTTTATATTTTCTTAAAAATTGAGCTATTCTCGAATCACTGATACACGTAGACAAAAAATTAAAAAAAAAACATTTTAAAACTTGAAGTCTCAACTTTAACAAAAAATAATGATATTAATGGTTTTTTAAAATTCTTTTATTTTCCTTGTTGTGTACTTCAAAAAAGAATGCATTGCTTTGTTCTTAAAAATATGTATTTTTAACACTCTGCAGCTTGAAAAAAATTTCTCTTGAAAAATTCAATTCTAATTCCATAAATTACATTTTGCCTACAAAATGCTTTTTAATTTTTCTATGATTTCTTTTAACCGAGTTACACGATTTTGAAATTAAATCTGTATTTTTTAGAAATAATATTGATATTCGGTGAAAAATCATTGTAGATAAAAAATTAAAAAAGAATTTTGAAGTTTGAAATTTCTATTAGTACGTGCTATCAGTAATTTTAAAAAACTTTTCTAACTTTCTTGTTTTATATTTAAAAAAAAAACATTGTTTTGTTCTTTAAAATTATGTATTTTTGATTTCCCTCTGCAATTCGATAAAAAAATTTCTTTTGAAAAATTGAACTCAAACCTACAAACTACATTTTGCCTGTAAAATATTTTTTTTTTTTAATTTTAAATTGTATTTTTTAGAAATAACATCAAAACTCGATGAAAAATTAAAAATCGTAGACAAAAAATTAAAAAAGCATTTTGAAGTTTAAAGTATCAATTTTAATGCGCTATGGGTGATTTAAAAAATTTTTTTATTTCAATAAAATATAAGTTAAATTTTAAAATTTTTAAAATTAATTTTTATAGAGTCTATAAACATTTTGCATCTTACAACATTTGGATCTTACTTGCAACTGCTAGAAATGTGTTGTTACGTCCGGTAGACTTCACGAGTCTTTTGTGTGTTTCTTTTACTAATATAAATTATTACGTCCGGCAGACTGCATGATTTCTTTCACCGACTGTTTTCTTTCATGGAAAATTTGCTAGTGACATAAATTTAGGTTCTAAAAAATAGTCTACATCTAACAGAAACAATAAACAGACGAAGTCTGGGAAGCAGGACCGTATAATCTCGCTGTCGAAAGTCAAGTAAAAAAAAAACAGATCTATAAATTTAAATGTTATGGCTCTGAAAGTCGAGAATTTTAAACAAAAAATAACAGACAGTCAAACGTTAGAAATTTAAAATCATATAGATATGGATGACAAACAGACAGCGAGATATTCAAGCTCAAGCACGGGTATCAGACCCAAGAACTTTAAACAAAAAGGAGAGCAAGGTACAGAACTATTCACAAATGATCCGGAATTGAATACCCGCGACATTTGACACCATCCGCTTGCCTGCCAGACCACCCTCTTATGTTATCTGTTTATCATAAATTGCAAGCAAAATGTCAACTTAGCTGGTTATAACAAACCGCGCATGACCCAATCGGTAAAACGAAAACCTCACCCTCAACCTCGATAGCAACTACTCTCCATTGGTCGAATTCAATATTAGCAAAAGTCTTCACCAATATCTATGATTTAAAACCTTAAAGGAACGCCCTAGGAGAAATCGGAGGGCGCGAATAGGAAAAACTATTCGTTAAACTAGATTAACGAACCAATGAAGAGAAAGAGCAAAAGGGGTTAATAAGCACCGAAATACTCGTCGAAAAGTTTATTGGGAATTTTTCCAAGTCGCGCAACACTTAGTGTGGCATCAAGCTCATACACTCTCTCTGACGTTTTTTTTATCAATAAGGTTTACCCAACCTTTTAGTCACAGTATTTTCTGAATTATAGTTGATCAAAACTGAATAGTGCATCTTGTGTTTTATAAAGACTTTGCATTGCAAGAAAAAAAACTTTATAGTGAAAGATTGTGTGAACCCTCCATCTGCCGAGTTTGTGAGCCATCCTACCAGATTTTACAAGCCAAATACCATCGCACTCGATAAATAAATAAATGCTTAAATTCTTCAATTAATTAGTCCAAATCAATTCTTGAGTTTAATCATTTAATTAAAATTTTATTGAATGCTTTCGAGATATCACAATTACTAACAATTTAGAATCATTATCGGAATTAAAATTATTACTCTTTTTATCTCTTTCTATCAATCACTAAGGGTCGTCTGCATTTTGCAGAGCTACCCGTGACTCTCTCTCCTTCCTTCTCTCTATCAGTCACTAAGAGTTCCCCAATAGCAATTCTCAATTTACTTTAATCTCTTCGTGAATCCTAATTCATATAATAGTTTATATAAAACTCAAAATGTATATGTAATAAACAAATACAAATTAATATACATCACATCGAACAAGAAAAATCTATCAGGAAAATATAAGATCGAGTATTTAATCTAAAGTCTAACTTTAAACAAATCCCAAGAATTATTTCGGATTTTCTTATATCGCCAAACCGTCTTTTTTATTATTTTTTATTTATTATCATTATATCCTCTCTCAGTGGAAGGAATAAGCCGAAAGCGATCCTCCCGTGCATCGGTAAAGCGCGCGCGTAACCGTCGGAACAAACGGCTTAAGAAGAAATTGGCTCGGGCTCAAGCAGAATCATTCGAGATTAACATCGCGGATAGCACTAATGATAATATTAACATTAATATACCCACGGCTGACACTCCTCACTTCTCGATTTCCAGTACTTCTCCTCCAGCTTCTCCTACTCACTCAAGAGCAGAGTCGCCCATCCCTTCCATTATTGTATTAAGCGACTTCCCCTATTCTTCCCTCCATCGCTCCCTTAACCAAGAACATTCAATCGAAGAACCACAAACTTCGAAAGCGAATCAACTTCCTCGCCGGCTTCCCGATCTAATCTGAGGAAGTATTCTCAGGGACTCAGAAAGATACACCTCGATCCGAACCAGAATCACAACCGAACCAGCAAAGGCTGACCGAGGACCAGTTCCGCCTCTGGATATTGGGCCAATTTCCTCCTATCTATGACCCACTTTCGGATGGAATCATTTGCATAGGGCCAGGGCCAGTGGACCTCACAGAGTTGCGGATCGCATTAACGGAGGCCCTACCAGATACCGTGATCCCGTGGTGCGTCCCTGGATGTAGATATCCCGTCGCTCTCCCTATCGAGGTCCTTTGGGAACAATTTCCCCTTTCTACATGCGTAATAAAAGAAATTCCATGAGCCATACATACACACACACAAAATATATAAATAAGGAATAATTATAAGTCATAAATAAATACTAAGGAATAAACTATGTAATCATGCTAACTTAGGTAATCTATGTAATTTGTTTTTTTGTCTTACTACTTTTTATTAAATAAACATGGAAATTTGATATATCTAAAAAAAAATATATAATAAATAATTCCCTTTCTCTTGCATATCCGTTCTCTCTCCCATACTTCGATATCGCACAAGGTCCCGTCCTGGGTAATAGGGATTTAGTTCCTTTATCGAAAAAGGGACCACCGAACGAACGGCCTGCTGACAGAGTAAAAGCGATCCTTCCGGTCGTTGACCTGTCTTAGGTCCCTGGTTAATTCGTTCGTCTCCGAGACACTCGTTGTCTAGAGTTTGTCTAGTGGAGTTAGATAGGTTACGCCCTCCCGCTGGCTCTTAAAGAGTCCGGACGTAACAGTGTGAATGAATATTTATATTTGGTAAATAAATGAAATTAATGTAACCGTATATTAATGTAATATTTTTAGGTCATTTATAAATAGCTAAGCAATGAGTTGCAACGTATATATTAATACAATAAGTTGCACTGTTTATATTAATACAATAAAACAAATCTCGTGGGAATTTTATCAAATATATTATATATACAATTGAACTGAAAGCGTCAGAATTAGAGCCTGAAATAGAAATATTAAGGATTAGTCAAAAAAGAGAAATAAGATAATAATTTTGTTTATAAATTATATAATAAAGACTATTTACTTTATTGGATTACATACTTTAAGAACAAGATTTAGTCTATTTAACTTGATAATCATAATGGTTGAACTTGTTTTTCTGAAACAATGAGAAACGTGAATGTAAAAATAGATTTATTTTGTCTTTTGCAATATTGTTATCAGAGATCATTAAAATATATCATCAATAAAAAATAATTCAAAATTAAAACAAATTGAAGAGGAAGTATCGGCTAGTGATACTGAATTGCAGATTTCATTCAAAAAATAGTATAAAAGTTTAATAATTTGGCAGCTGCATTCATTAAAATATAAGCTTATGCAGCTTTAAAAAAATGTAAAACATATTCTGAGATGTCATAAAATGTGAAAGTACAATTTAAGAAAGTTATTGCAAAAAATTTATTCTTCTTTTATTTATTATATTTAATTTTTTTGGGATAAAACTGCATAAAAGATAACACACTTCTATTTTTATCGTCATATTAGATGATCCGATCTTAGGCTTCTACCAGTTTCCTTCTTTCACAAAAACGCTTATCATTCATAGAAATATTTATATCGTGTAAAATGTGAACGTGATAGACAGACTTTACCATATTATTAAATTAGGTTTTAGTAAATTAGGCTTTAGTTTTTTGAATTTTAAAGTAAATTTGAAAACAACCGTTTCATTATGACAACTGTGACGAGTACAATAATCATTCAAAAATATGTGAACAACCACCATTTAAAATGTATTTGTCGATAACAATGTGAAATAAATCACATAAGTAGTTGAATGTTAGTATTAGAAGGTTCCACAGGTATTTGAGAAATAGAGTTACTTGGTTGTTCAGAAAAAAATCAGTCTCTGAACTTTTTAGACAGACAATGTATTATATATATCTGAATTTTTCATACATAAAATATAAATTAAAAATATATACTATTTATTTGTAAAAAAAGATGATTAAATAGAATAAATAAAAAAGAGATTTTTTTTACAATACCTTTCTCAATTAATGTTTTCACATTTTGTGGTTGAGACCACAAAACATGTTTCTAAAGCTGCATCGTAGACTTATGTTTGCTTTATGCCAGTTATCAAATTATTATAAACTTTTATACCATCTTCTGCATAAAATTTGCAATTCAGCATCACTAACCGACTTTTCCTCCTCATTTTGTTTCAAAGTTCAATTACTTTTTGTCGACAGATATTTGTTGACAGATATTTTAATGCTCTTTGACATTATGTTAAAAAAGGCAGCTCCATTCGAATAAATCATCAATTTCCACATTCACGTTTTTTATTGCTTTAGAAAAATAAATTTAACCATCATATAAAAAAAAAAAAAAAAAAAATTAAATACGTTAAATCTTGTTTCTAAAGTATTTAATTCAAGAAAATAAATAATCTTTATTACATAGTTTATAAACAAAATTATTACCTTATTTCTCTTCTTTTATTGATATTTGTTTAACATTTCTATTTTAGGCTCTAACTCTAGCATTTTTAATTCAATATACATATATATATATATAATGTTTTTGATAAAATTTTCACAAGATTTGTTTTACTTTATTGCAAACGTTGTTACTCATTGCTTAGTCATTTATAAATGACCTAAAAATAATAATTATGTATTAATTACATATTTATATTAATTATAAATTAATTACAAATTTATATATAACATATAAATAAACATTATGTACAAAATATATATGAATGCGCTCATAATTATCAGAGATTATCGTAATCAAAAAAGCCTGTCAAAATCTCCAAATATTTCTTCAATACAACAATATATTTATCAATGCTTCCATAATCATTTTGGACTAATAATTTTCAGCATTAATAATTTCTCAGTACTTTATAATTTCTTTTCTTACGTTCTAGCACTATTGATAGTGATATTCTCATAACCATTCCATTAATCACTTTATCACTTTTCTTCTTATCGTATATATTATACAATAAGACGCATATATAAAAGAGAAACATTATTGGATCCGTTTCGTTTCACGTATCGAGTTGCATAAATTCCGTTCAACTAATGCGCGCTATTAGTGACACATACAATTTTATAAAATTATGTAGAATACCTCCATTTCTAGCATATCAAGCATTAGCTAATACAACTCGGATTTAAAGCAATTAATGCGCATGCGTAATATATTGTCTCTTTACATATGTAACTCATTTGGATATAATTATAGAATATATACCTCACAAATACTTCACTATCACTAGATTCACAATAGGAGTGTCATATGTCTGATATATTATTATCATTTCTCAGGATTGAGTGCACCAATCTTATTTGAACTAGTCGCAATCAAAAGTTTGTACACATTATAATAAAAGTGTCATTAGATTTTTGAAAAAAAAAAAACGGAAATTTTTCAGAAATTATCAAGTATTTTGTGTACTATTGTTATACTTATTTAGATTTATTATACAGCACGTGCATATAACTTCTTTATATAATAATTTTGCAAGAGTAATTGCATGATTATTGCAATAAATATAACAAGATTTTTTGTCATTAATTCTTTTGTATTTTAAAATTGGATTAACTCATTCAAAATACAACAATTTTATTGCAGTGCGATATAATTATTAATAATCAACGTTTAATCCAAATATCCTCTATATATAAATAAAAAAAAAAAAATCAGTGAAAATTTTTCAGAAATTATCAAATACTTTGTGTATTGTTTATTTATGATTTATTATACAGCACGTGCATATAACTCATTTATATAATAATTTTGCAAGAGTAATTGCATGACTATTGCAATAAATATAACAAGATTTTTTGTCTCTAATTCTTTTGTATTTTAAAATTGGATCAAATCATTCAAAATACAATAATTTTATTGTAGTGCAATATAATTACTAATAATCAACATTTAATCAAAATATCCTTTACATATGAATTAAAAAAAAATCAGTAGAAATTTTTCAGACATTATTAACTACATTGTATATTGCATATTTATTATATATCATGTGAATATAATTCATTTACATAATAATTTTGCATGCAAGAGTAATTACATTGCACTGCGATAAATTTGATGTATAATGAATAATTTGATTTAATTTAAAAGTACAAAAAAAATTTATGATAAAAAATAATGTTATATTTATTACAGTGTCACGTAATAATTGCTCTTGCATTCAAAGTTGTTATACGAGTTATATGCACGTGTCATATAATAAATATGCAATGTAATCTCTTGATAATTTCTGGAAAATTTCCGCTGATGTTTTTTTTTACTTACAGGGTGTCCCTTTTAACACACCCAAAGTGTGAAGGTACATTGGGCCAAACTGAGTCGGAAAGTCCTGTATCATTTTCCTCTATAACGCTTCAGAAAGAAGTTATTATTGAATAAAGTCTGGCTAATTAGCGCCGATCTTTAGCCGGACACATGTCAGTGAGCCGCGTGCCTGATAGTGTACGTGACACCGAACATTCACCTGTTAAAGCGACGCACTTCCAGGCGCGCGGCTCACTGACGTATGTCCGGCTAAAAAATGGCGCTGTTTAGCCAAACTTTACTCAATACTTCTTTCTGAAGCGTGTGTCAAAAGTTTCGGGACACCCTGCACATAGAGGATATTTTGATTAACCGTTGATGAGATCAAACGTTTGTTTAACATTAAAATTGAATAAAAATTAAACAACACTTTTAATCTTCTTGTAAAATGTATTTTTTTTAATTTTAATTATAAACTTTAGTATGCTGTTATTATATTCTTAAAGTGAATATTGTACAAATTTTTATTGTTTAAAAAGGCTATTTAGAAGTTAAACGCTTCTTATTTTTTACAAGTGTTTTCTTTAATGTTTTCTTATGTCTGCAATCTATTACTGAAAATAAAATATTATTTATTCTTTAATTTATTTTTAAATATTAAAAATATAACAAAGGTTTAAAAACTTGTCTGAAAAAATCTTGAAGTGCTTGAAAATCTTGAATTTATTTACATAAATTATTTTTTAACTATTATAGGACATATATCATAATTGAATTGTCAAGCTGTGCAAGTTGTCAAACTATGCCATCTCCACGATAACAATTATTCATGAAGTAGGGAGAACTATTTAGCAACACGAAAAAGAGAGGTAATAATTTTTTAAAGAAGAATTAAAAACTTTTGGCAGAAATGTACTAATTTATATACAAAATTTATATATACGTAATACATACTCTTAAAATAAAAATGTTAATTTAATTTTTTACAAAAGATGCTAAAATTATCTAGACTTTAACATGATAGTAGCAACAGATGTGAATTATAATATTGATAAAAACACTTGCTTATGTTAATGTTGTAATTAATAGACATAATATGTATAAGATTTCAATTTTACAATTGCCTAAAAATTATATACAATAGTATTAATAACAAATAAAAAATAACATAGATGGCCCGCATACAGTAAACTAGTAGTAATATATAAAATATAAAGTCTAGTTTATTATTATAAAAATAAGAAAGTAATTAAGATACTCATGCTATTTTACATATTTAAAAAAATATATATTATGTTATCTTTTTTTTTTGTTTTTTAAATAAGATAGGTGTAGCGTTTTGCGATATTCTAATAGCATCGTCTCGTAGAGAAAATTACATATATGATGATTTCATGAAAATAATTAAAAATAATATACTTTTTATGTTATTAGCGGTAGTAAAGTATCTCTACATATAATAACATATGACTACATATATGTTTATATAAACAAATAAAAATCAAAATTTTTATATTTTAGGCCAGTGAAGCAATTACCGCTATTACTTTGAATTTTGTCATCTTTATATTAGCAAATTTTCCAGAGATACAAGTATGTATGTATATATATTAAATTTATTTCAAAAACAATTTATTTGTTTATTTAAAAAATAAAACATTATAGATGATATAATTTTATGATAAAAATAAAAAATATTTTTTTTATCAATAATTAAGAAATATATTTCTGAATAAATTCTACTATTCGAATAATAACTTACTCAAATTCAGTTTTATTGAATAAAAGTTTACATCCAGACTGATTTGTGCATAATCCAATAAACAGAAGCATAAGGAAATTGATTGGTCCATTTTCTTATACATTTATTTATGGTTCAATCAATTTTGTTATGCATATGTTTATGTGATTTTGCAAATCTATTTGGAAGTGCTACTTATGCACTCTAGAGAAAATCTCACAAATTTCAATAATCTTTATTTATATTATCAATAACACGATCCTGAACAACTTTTAAAAAGTTTCAGCCGTTGCTGATTGTTTATTAAAAAATTATTAACAAAATAAGTTTAATGAATGGAATGTAATTTTTACAGGAGAAACAAATGGGTTAAATAATAACTTTGCATTTTATGTTTTTTTTTTTAATTAAGTTAAACATTTCAACGAAACCATATAAGAATATTTATTTCATATTTATCATCATCAACAATTTGATAACAAAATGAAACAATTTTGTAAATGTAATAAATAAGATTCAATCTTATGATATATGTATATTGCATGTAATTATATTTAATTCAGCATTTTATTTATTTTTATAAAAGGAGAGAGTATGTAAAAAATTACGGGAAATTTAAGGAACCAAAGAACTAAAATCTACCCGAATAAAATACGAAGATTTACAATGTATGAATTACTTGGAAAATGTCATTAAGAAAACTCTGAGATTATTTGCTGTTGCTCCACTAATTGCGCAAGAGTTAACTGAGGATATAAACATCAGATATCAAACAGGTTTATTCATAAATATAAATATAGCGTTAATAGATCTATGCATACATATATTATTGTATATATATATTTTTTTTTATAATTGTAAATAGACTATATAGTTATTATTTAACAATAATACTTTTCTGTTTAAATTGAGATAAATATACAAATTATATAATAAATTATTTTATTAAATCTGATGATATAATAGATGCATTTGAATATTTTTAATAACGATATTGTTACGTCCGGACTCTTTAAGAGCCAGCGGGAGGGCGTAACCTTTTACCGGAGGACATAACCCTCCGCTAGATAAACGCTAGACAGTGAGTGTTTCGGAGAGTACGAACGAATTGACCAGTGGCCTAAGACAGGTCAACGACCAGAAGGGTCGCTGTTACTCTGTCAGTAGGTCGTTCGTTCGGTAGTCCCTTTTTTGGTAAAGGAACTGAATCCCTATTACCCGGGACGGGACCTTGTGCGATTTCGGAATACGGGAGAGAGAACGGGTATGCGAGAAAAAAAAAGGAGTTGTTTGTTATTATTTCAAATTTTTATGTTTATTTTATAACATAGAAATAGTAGTTATAAAGAAAAATAAATTACAAAGGTTACCTATCTTAGCATGGTTACATGTGGTTTATTCGTTAGATTTACGAGTTATAATTATTCCTTATTTATTTGTTTGTGTGTGTGTGTGTGTGTCATGGGACTTCTTCCAGTATGCATGTGGAAGGGGGAAATTGTTCCCAAAGAACCTGGATAGGGAGGGCGACAGGATGTCGACATCCAGGGACGAACCACGGGATCACGGAGTTTGGTGGGGCATCCGTCACTGCGTGAGGTCTACTGGTCCTGGCCCTATGTAATGGTAATGGCACCTTCCGGAAGAGGGTCGTAAATGGGAGGGAATTGCCCCAATATCCAAAGCCGGAACTGGTCCTCCGTCATTCTTTGGTGGTTCGGTTGTGGTTCCGGTTCCTGTGGAGGGGTTTCTTCTGCTCCTGAGGATACTTCCTCCGGATTGAATCGGACAGTCGGCGAGAGAGGTGGTTCGGCCTCGAAGTTAATACCTCGTGGTTCCTCGTTTGGATGTTCTTGATCAAGGGGGCGATGGGGGGAGGAATAGGGAGAGTCGCCTAAGATAATAGTGGACGGACTGGGTGACGCTGCTCGTGAGTGGGTAGGAGAATCAAGGGAAATTGGAGAGTGAGGAGTGTCAGTTGATGTTAAGTTGATGTTAATATTTATATTACTATCCGCGATGTTAATTTGTAATTCTGCCTGAGCCCGAGCCAACTTCTTCCTGAGCCGTCTGTTCCGACGGTTACGCGCGCGCTTTACCGATGCGCGGGAGGATCGCTTGCGGGTTTCTCTTTCCACTGAGGAAGGATATAATGATAATAATAAAAAAAAAGAAAAAGAAAAAGAAAAAGAAAAAGCAGTTTGGCGATATAAAGAAATCCGAAACAATTCTTGGGATATGTTTAAATTAAAATACTCGATCTTATATAGACCTCTTTTTATGTATTGTGATGTATTGTATATTAATGTGTATTTGTTTATTACACATATTTTTCGAGCTTTCTATAAATTGTTATATGAGTTAGGACTCACGAAGAGATTACAGTAAATTGGGGATCGCTCTTGGGAAATGTGAACGACATTTAGCGACTGATAGTAGGGGTAGACAAAGAAAGTCACGGGTAGCTCTGCGAAATGCAGACGACCCTTAGTGACTGTTAACGAGAGGGAGATAGAAAGAGAGTCACGGGTACCTCTGCAAAATGCTGACGACCCTTAGTGACTGATAGCGGAGAGAGATAGAAAGAGAGAGGGAGAATAATAATTTTGATTCCTATAATGACTTTAAATTATTAGTAGTCGTAATATCTCAAAAGCAGTAATTGATTAACCCCCAGGAATTGTTTTGGACTAATTACTTGACTAAATTGAAGAATTTAACCACTTACTTCTTATTGAGTGCGATGGTTTACGAAATCTAATAATCCTCGGCTCACGGACTCGGCAGATGGAGGGTTCGCACTATTAAGTTTTCCTTGCAACGCAAAGTCTTTCTATCACACAAAAATGCACTGCACAGTTTTGATCAATCGATGTATATTGAGCGTTGCGCGACCTTACTCGACCGTACACCGAAAGTTGCGCGACTTGGAAAAATTCCCAACTAATTGAATGCTCGGCGGATATTCCGATGCTTATTAACCCCTTTGCTCCTCCTCTCCATTGGTTCGTTAATCTAGATTAACGAATAGTTTTTCCTATTCACGCCCTCCGATTTCTCCTAGGGCGTTCCTTTAAGTTTTTAAGTCTTAAGTATTGGTGAAGACTTTCGCTTGTAATATTGAATTCGACCAATGGAGAGTAGTGGCTATCGAGAGAGGGTGAGGTTTTCGTTTTTCGGATTGAGTCATGCGCGGTTTATTATAACTAGCTAAGTTGACATTTTGCTTGAAATTTATGATAAACAGACAAGAGGGTCTGACAGGCAGGCGTGTGGCGTCGAATGTCGCGGATATTCGATTTCGGATAGCTCTGTACTTTGCTCTTCTTTTGTTTAGAATTCTTGGATCTGATACCCGAGCTAGAGCTTAACTATCTCGCTGTCTGTTTGTCATCCATCTTCTCATGGTTTAAAATTTTTAACCTTTGACAGTCTGTTATCCTTTGTTCAAAGTTCTCAACTTTCAGAATTGTAACATTTAAATTTACAGATCTGTTTTTTTCTCTTGACTCTCAACAACGAGATTTCACGATCCTGCTTCCCAGACTTTGTCTGTTTATTATTTCTGTTAGACGTATACTATTTTTTAAGATTTAAATTTATGTCACTAGCAAATTTTCGATGAAAGAAAACAGTCGGTGAAAGAAATCATGCATGTAGTCTGCCGGACGTAATAATTTTTAAGTTAGTAAAAGAAACGCACAAAAGACTAGTGAAGTCTACCGGACGTAACACTATTTAGGAAAACAAAAGAAATACTTCTTAAAATTATTAAAGTTTAAGAAAGAAAAATTTAAGAAAGCTTTATCTTTCAATAAGAAATAATGTGTTGTAAATTAAATACACATCTGCCTGAGAATAAAACGTAACTCGATATGTACTTCCTATTGTTTTATTTATGAGCTAAATGTCATGCTGGTAATAATATTATAATGCAAAAATATGTATTTCAGGAGAAATTATCTTATTCAATGATGCTGATGTTTATACAAATAATGACGGCACATCGAAATGAAAAATACTGGTCCAATCCGTTAATATTTGATCCAGACAGATTCCGGCCTGAAAATATAGGAAAGTCTAATTCGTTTTACATGTCGTTTAGTTTAAGATTTAGAAATTGTATGGATAAGTATAAACAAATTACATAATATGCAGCGTAAAATTAATTTGCATATAATAATTGACAAACTTTTGCAGGTGAGAAATATGCGATGATTTTAATGAAAATTTTTCTATCAACTTTGGTACAAGCATTCGTATTTAAAATAGATGAGAGTATTCAGATAGATCAAATTGATTTACATTATAACTTGTTGCTAAATATATAACTTTTTAATAAATTTACTAAATAAATAACTTTTTGCTAAACCTATAAAAATTAGAATTAAAAAACATCTTCTTGGCAACAGATTCTTTCAATTCTTGCTCGCAATTAACCTTTGTTATATTCCCATTAGACTTATAATCTGCCAGCAGAACCTGCTCACAGAATCTGACAATAGATTGGCGGAAACCGAGCAGGATCTGCGCACAATTTAACGGCAGATTAATAGCAGAAACTGAGCAGAATCTACAGCTTTTGGTTATTCATATAAAATGGTGCATTTGATAGAATTTAATGGGAAAAAGTACTTTAAAGATAAACTACATTTATTCATAATTGATATTAAATATTAAATCTAATAATAATGTCACAAATAATTGAAAAAGAAAAGTATATATCTATTATATTATATAATATTATATAATATTTAAATAATATTTAAGAAATGCTTGTAGAACAAGCGAGTAAAGTGTCTATATTTCTATTATATAACTTAATATCCTTTAAAAAGTTATTTTTTTAAAAAAAGGTAAAAAGAAGATGCCAAGTACACGCACTATGTAAAAAAATATTATATTTAAATAATAACATTTTAAATAAATATACTTTTGTATAAAATAATTATTTAAATTTCCTATAAAAATAATGATATCAAAAAATGGGCACCAAAAGCATAAAAATTTATGCTATAAAATATTTTTATTTTATTGTTTCCAATATTAAGAAAAATTATATTTAATAAATCGCATTATAATTAATGTAGTAGTATAGCTAAAATAAAAGTTATTTTTTAAATAACTAAATGCACAATGTACGCATCTAAGGCTTCGGGATATAATTATTGAAAAAAAATTTAATAATCAAAAACTAAATAATTTTTGAGATATTTTATATTTTATCTCTTGAGATATTTGATATAATCTCTTATAATATAGCACATATTTACTAAAATATGTCAGATTAAGATACAAAATAACTCAAAAAATTCTTAATGAAAAAATACATTATTATAGTATTTTAGAAAGCTCTCGACATAAGCTGTAATAATATGCAATAAAAATTTGGGGATTTCGATTAAAAAATTAAAGGTGTCTTTGACTTGATCTTAACGATGTCATCCAAGGTCAAACCAATGATACTATATTATGTTCCTCTCAAAACCATACAATTTTTGTTCAAAACGTTTTTCTCTAAAATGCTTAGTTTTTGAAAGAAAAGGGGTGAAAACAGGTAGTCTAAGACACCCTGTATATATAAACAAATCTTATTTAGTTTTTGATATTTCTAAATAAACAACATATTATTATACAATATAAATATTAATTCCTATTAATACAGTTTGTACTATTTTTTAAGAGACCAAATTATTTCATAAAGTTGCATGTATTACATGACTTATCTTACATATGCAAAAAAGCATACACAAATTATCTTGTGCATATAAAATCATGATTTATAAATAATAAATAGATACTATTTAGGCATTATCATACTTTAAATATTCAAAAATTTGAATTAAAAGTCGAATCTTCGAGATTTCAACGATGCATTTCGATATTTGTAAATTAATAAAATCAATCTATTGTTTCATCTATCTATAAATATTTAGATGATATGTTGATTGCATCAGAGAGGCTAGGACAAATTAAAATCTTGAATCAAGTTTTCCCATTATTAGAAAATAAGATAGAATTAAGATTGAATAAATGTAAATTTGTAATTACAAAAATAGAATATCTGGGTTATTTAATTAAAAAAGAAGACATACAATCTACTATGAATAAAGCACAGCGGCAATAGAAAAACTATTTATTTCTCGAAATATTAAAGTTGTTTTTTCTGTTCAGTTTACTCCACCTGCTCATCAATGATGGATTTTTAGACACCCTGTAAATAACATATTATAAAAATATATATAATATATTAAATATACAAAGCATCCAACAAATAAATGATCAAACAAAAGATGGAGATAGAGTGGATCAAACTGAGTCGAAAAGTCCTGTACCATTTTTTTCTACATCATCTATCTATCTCCTTTCGTTTGGCCACTTACTTGTCAGACAGCGTATATAATATTTACATAAAATATTTTATTATTTCTCTTGAAAGATACAACATGAAAAAATACATGTGAGCAATGTTAAAATTGTGTTTAATCTATGCGATAAAGATAAGACACACCTTTATATTCTACTGTCATCTTTCTCTTTCTCTCTCGACTTAGAGACGTGTGCAAGACAATAAAACGGTAAAAAAAAAAATAATGCAATACGTTGTCCGATTTTAACAAGTTGAAGACAATTAAAAATTGTTTTTTGTAAGATGCATAAATCTTGCATAATGTATTAATAATAGAGATTTAGAATCGATCTAATCTAAAGCAGCAGAAAAAAATATTTTTGAGTAAATCAGCAACAAAATGAAGTTTAAGTTAATGAAAAAAGAAAAGAGACATATAAATATTGTGTAAGAAATTTTGTTATGATTCAAAATTTCGATTGTGGAAATACTCTTGGAACTACTAAAAAATTAATTCCAAGAAATAAAGGATCGTGCGTTGTATAAAACAACTTCAAAATAATAGATCTATCATATTTGATGTAGATGATTTACAATGTACGAATAAGCTATGTAAAGAAAGCCACCAAAGTTGAGACTTTGGCGCGATATAAAAAATTATATTAATTATCTATTAGAAATATTTGTTTGTTAAGATATTTTTTTAAGCTAATATGATATTAATTTTTTTTGTAATTAATTGAACATTTTATCTAAGTTTTGAATATTGATTTAATTTATATATATACAT
>JBCAUJ010000002.1:7890930-7904031 GCA_038406275.1 Cataglyphis albicans | reverse complement strand
ATATATGTTTTATCTTTCAAAAAAATTATACGCATTATAAAAAATTTAATTCCTTTATTTTATGTATATATATATATATATATATATATATATATATATAGTTTTAATATTAAAATTGTTATCTCTAATAACGTATATAATATGACGCGTTATTTTATTCAAGCATTCGTGTGTGTACATATTTCTTAACGCGATTATTATATAGACAAGAAAATAATGATCAATAATAATTGAAATAAAAATTCGATTGTGTGCGGGTACGCGCACTGACAGCTGCGCTCTTCGGAAAGGTCCAGCTGAGCATTTAATCTGCTATTCGGGAACCATGAAGTACGCCTTCCTCTGCCCCGGGAACGTCCTGCTGGATTGTTCTTTCCATTTTATGGGCTTCTTCGGACCTCTCTCCGATGCCCGCATTGTGTTTTTTTTTTCTTTTTTTTTTGTTATATTTAGCAAGGGGTAATATAGCCTTCACTAAAGGAATCGATTTCTCTAACGTCATCCGAGCACGTGGCGGTGATCTTAAATCCTAATCCACGAGATTTCCCGTTTCGCCGAGACTCGTATCTTCTTTATACTATTTGGAAATGAGCAGATTCTAGGGGGTTTCATACGTTTCTAAACACGATAACGGACCGATTATAGAGATCGTTAATAAGGTCTTATACCTGCTGCTGGCCTGCTCGGCACCGACCGTTCGCCGTCTCGAACTCTGACGCGTTTCATTAAAGGAAATGTAACTTCATTATTTTTGTGAACTCGGTTTTAATACTTTAGAAGCATATTTTTGAAATGTTATGCTTTCGCTTTATGCAAAAATAAATCGATTTTTAAGATCTGTTACACTAAGATTTCCCCTTGAATATACTTAAGTCCATATATACAAGTGTTTGTTGTATATGTGTTGTATAAAAATGAGTAATTTTAATATCTATCTCCGCGCATTGTGACTTAACATGTTAAAAACGAATTAATTTTTAAAATATGTTAACTGGTATATGATCTCAATTTATATTTGATTCGATTTATAATCGACATGATAAGGGAATTCTATTAATTCATGTAGTGTATTTAATACGATGTATAATTTAAAAGAAAATTTCTCGTAAATTTTACATTATTTATGTAAGTAACATGGATTGCAATAAGATACATATTTACATATACGCACGCATATAACAAAATTTTCAATTTTTTTTTGTCGTGTTTTTTTCGTGTTCATTATGTTATTTTATCATGTCTCTGTATATGACAATTTATGAAATTGTTTTCATCTGTTTGAAATTGATTAACTTGTTGAACCATTGTCTCTGCGTTTGTTATGATATTCTATGTACTTAAATAATAGCAATCAACATTTCTTGTGACATTTTAATATTGAAGTTCTCGTCGATAAATTAATTTAACTTTAAATTTTATAAATGTTGTCTTTTTGATTATTTTATCATTATAAAATTTCAAATAAATCTTTATCATCTGATTTGACAAGAAGATGAGCAACATTTTTCCACTAATTTATTGAAATACTGTATAGTGGGTGAACAATTTTTTTAACATATAATTTATAACATATTGTTATATAAAGATAAATAATTTTGTTGGTATTTAATATATCTTTATAAAATGTTCTAAATGAATTAATCTTTGAAGTACTTCACGGTCAAAAGATTCTTATCTACCATCAAAAATTTTGAAAATATGGATATTTTATTAAATATTGCTTATAGATGTTTGACTAATGTGGTACATATATATATACGAAAGTATATGAAATTTTAACTACGAGAAATTAATTCGACCTTTCATCCATCTAGCGGCGCATAAAAAAATTTTCTACTCTCCAGTATAATTTTTCACTCTTCTAAAGAAAACTCTCTAAAAAAAGGAAACATGCAATAATTTATGTAAAGTACGAATTATATTATATACTTAAAATATACCTGTATTCTTATCCATTTATATATAATAATTATTTTTTACTAATTTTATTTTAATTAGTTGCAATCTAAAACTTGCATCGACATTGTATCAGAAAAGTTCCATTAATAATAGAAGGGATTTCCGTTTAAATTTATTAAAGCAATCCATATTTATATATAAATTAAAGAAATAAATAATATAAATATTTTTGTATTTATAAAGCGCATGGATATAAGTTCAGCAAAATTATATTTATAAGTATAAAATGTCAAAATCTAAAATAAGAAATTAATTTGCAATAAACTATATAACAATACAATATATCTTTTTTGTATGTATTTTTTTAAATATAATTATAAAGAAAGTTTATGAGAGAGACTTCGCACAATAAAATGTTTTGCACAAATCGTTTGAGATGCTAAGCTAATTTTCTTAATAAAAATAATGTAGGAAAAAAGAAATTAAAAGAGTATACAAAATTAATTGCAAAAAGCTGTTTCCTCGAAACATATTTCCAAAGCTATAACGGTATATATTGAAAACGAATTAACCAAATAATTTCGTTTTTTAAAATAAAAGAAAATATTTTTTTTTTAAATACAAAACCTAATAAAAAGTTAAAAATTTAATAATTAATAATTTTCCAATCTTCAAAGAATCAAGAAATTTCAAAGAAAATTAAAATATTTTCTTTTAAGACAAATGACACTACTTTAATATTTGTCAATGTTTTCTAATAAAATTAGGCTTAATATTACACAAATATCTTATATAATAACCTTATATAATAACGGACGTAACAATAAAAACAAATGTAAAACTTCAGCAAAATTTCTTTCTAATATTTAACAAAAAATTCTTAAAATTGAAAACTTCTCACCACTATAGTAGACTACTAAGCCTTAAGAGTTTATCGATAAATTAAAATGTATATAAAATGATAAATGGTCAATATTTAACAAAATTTATTCAAAAACTTTTAGATTCAATATCGTCTATCTTTACCTTAAAAAAAATCTCTTATTGTTGGATTTATATCGCGTAATCTAGCCCATAAAAACATTTCAAAAAATGTTATGGATATAAAATTGCTTAACATCTAAACCTGATGCATTTTAGAAGAAATAGTCACAGTAGACGATATTTGATTGCGGAAAAGTGTTGTCGAGTATTCGCCACCTAGTGTCAAAACATGGTATTTTTATTGAATTTCTACGTTCTATACTGTGTGTCTTTTAAAAGCTGTGTATTTTTATTAAATTTTCAATGTTCTTATATACGACATGATTCTCAGTTCAAAAAACATAAAGTGTGCATATAAATGAATAAAAATAAATTTGTAAACAAGACATTGTATACATATTAAATTATTGTAAAAGAGTGCATTAAGCAGACTTTATATATAATATCTGTATAATATTATCAAATTATACAATTAAAATCATCAGCAATTAGAAGAGAAAAATATTATTTTAAAAATAAAAAATAAGGAAAGAATATAATAAAAAAGAAACCTTCTTAACCATATAAATCTGTATGTTTTAGAAACTAAAAAAATTTTAATTCATTAAAAATCGATTATATGTTGATAGGACATGATATGTTTCTCTCACTCAGTTACTTAACTAATAACATCGTCCTTATATCTTTTTTATGTACTTATAGTGCGCATGTTCTTTACCTTTCTTTAAAAAGTTTTTTTTTTAAAGATTATTCATAACATTGAAATTTTTTCAAATGCTAGAAACACGTGACTATGATTGCGTATATATATATATATATATATATATATATATATATTGCGTATATATTTCTTCTTATTTATTTATCTTATTCCATATATGAAAATTAAAATTTGTATAATAATATCTAGATATATGTTTGTATAATAATAATACCCGTGTATGTATAACTACAACATAACACATCACTCAATAAGTCCCCGGTCTGACAGATGTCGGTATGGCAACATTGTTGACAGATCCACGTGATTTCTAAAAAAAAAAATTTGTTTTTCTTAGTTAGAGCGGAGACTTATTGAGTGATGTGTTATATATGCAGAGTAAATTATTATTAAAATAATAAATATGTTATTGTTAATATTTTTATTGTACATTATTTTTGTCATATTTTGATAGCTCTAACAGATTACAGGATCGGTTGCGTGAAGTTTTAATAGTTGAATTTTGTTTAAATGATGCTTTCTTTTTGCAATTAAGAAAGTAAGGCCTTAGATTGATTAGAGCTTGATTCTGATATACGTGAAAGAATATTATGAAATGATTGAAAGAATAATATAAAATTTAAATTTAAATTATTTATTTAATGAAATAAATTTTTACAAAGCTGAATATACGATTGTACTATGCTGATTCAATTGTATGCCAAAGTTCACCATCTGTTGTATGAATTTATGTGTTTTTATATGCTTTTAAAATAGAAAAAATAATAGTGAAGGAATGTGTATCTGGAATGAATCTTAAAAAAAAAATAAAACTTAATATAATTAATACTTTTAAACTAATATAATAAATGACTTTTTATAACAAATTTTTAATCATATCAATCATTTATCAGAATATTTATTTACATAATTAAATTAGTTTTATTCTCTTCAGCATATTTAATAAATACAAAATAATGAATTCTTGTTGATTTAGTAATAACAAAGCTGAGAAATAATGGGTCTAAAATATTGCACATATGTTTTTTTCATAAGTCTATCTCACTCGCGCATTCCAACTCATGAAAGTCTTTTAGGTTCTCTTAAATTCTTATTTTAATATAGACTTCACATATATCTCTCTTATTGTTAGTTTTATGGTAGAAATAGACAGCTTTAATTATTTTATTAAAAGTATGAGCGGATAAAAAATAATTTATATAAAAAAAGAATAAATAAAAATTATTCTCTCATCTTTATAGATATCAACATATGTATGTATATTTAGGAGTAAAAAATAGTAAGAAGTCCACAAGATATATTATTTCATTATTGGTATTATAGGGTTATGTGATATATTTAAAAATATGCAACATAGGTACAGTAAAATCGACTAAAGAAAATTCAAAATATCTCAATTTAAAAAAATGGCATTTTTATTTCTCAAATAATTTTTTATTCTCTTTTTATTTATCGTTAAATAAAATACTATTTTAGGTAACAAATAAAACTTATTTCAAGAATTTCTCTCTCTCCCTCTCTCTTTATTATTATCTTGTTACAGACTAAATTAATCTTTTGATTATATAACGTTATGGTGGATTGATCACTGCCAAAAAATGTCATAAATACGTATATTCTTTATATTGAATATTGCTTATAACATATTCAAATAAACTGTAAGCTTATGTAGAAAATTATCAAAATTCAACTACGAGAAACTATTTTTTAGTGTTGCCCTCTAGCGACGGTTCTCATAGTGTTTCTCAAGGTCGATGATCGACAAAAAAAATATATTTAATATATAGATTAATTAATGAAGTACTTCGAGTAAGCTTTTGATATTAATTAATTAGGTCAAAAAATATTGTGCTTTAAAGTTAAAATAGAGTCAAACAAAATGTATTTTATATTATTTATATTATTAATGTACTATATTGGTCGAACATATCATTTTTAAAGCTATCAAATCTGTTTCACTAGAAAACAATATGCACGTACATTACGTATATATATTATAGATTTCAGCATTAGCACTAACAATAAATTTCAGAATGCAGCCAATAAATTGTGTTATATATTTTTATATTTTTTATTTAACAATTATTATATATAACACCAACGGGAAATTATTAAATTAATAAAATTAATTTAAAATAAATTTTTTTTATACTAAAAAATCTGATCTTATACAGTTGCTCATCTTACACTTATTATCATTGATAAATTATATTATATTTTAATTGATAAATTATATTATATTTTAATTGATAAATTATATTATATTTTAATTAATAAATTATATTATATTTGAATAATGCTTTGTAGTTAAAAAAAAAGAAAAAAAGAAAACGAGAGAGAAGAAAAATAATCAATATTAAAATAATTTTCTATTTCTAATATTATGCTAGATAGAGAAAAAAATAAATCAATGAAAAAATTTAAACTATTCATAAATCAGATAGAAAGAGAGAAAAATGTGTTAACTACTTATTCCTTTGTCCTTTATGTCCCCCATCACTCACAACGTACTGAGCATTCCAGTACAATATAATAGAATTTATTTATTGTTAATAATGAAAAGTTCTAAAAGTACATCATTTTTTATTTCTGTTATCTCTTTAGGAACAAAATATTATTTAAATAATTTGTTTAATTTATATAATATTTTTCAAGTAGTAGTACTTTCAAAAAATAAAAAATTCTCAATTATATTGAGTATTGCTTGTAAAATATTTTACATGTAAATGTAGAACATTTAAAGAAACTAATCAAAATTTACTTACGAGAAACTTATTTTGAGCATAGCCATCTAGCGGCTGATCGAGGAATTTTATTTTGGTAATATCTTAAAATACTGTATTAAAAGAATATAATAAATTATATATATATAGTTTTCTATAAAAATTTTAATTTAGATAGTTTCTTTTTTTAATGAAACAAAAAATTTAAATAAGGCAACAATATTTAGAACATCCTTGCACTTTAACGAATCATTTCTTTTTTGTAAAGTATTAAAAACCTTGTAAACTTATATATTAGCTATAAAAAGACAGACGTCTAAAAAATAATTTTTTGATTATAAAATATCATGTTCTGATAGCAAAATTACAATATATGTTATTATCATATATTATAATATCATATATTATAATAATAAATAATCTTTTGCATAAAATGTGATTATCAATTATAAATTTTCTTAAAATTCGTAGAACAATGTAAAAATTTATTTATATTATATATGAATTTCTCTTTTGATATTAATTAAAGTAATAATTTAAATGATGTATTTGTAAAAGATCTTTTGCTTCGCATTATAGTATTATAAAAGCATTATATAAGAGTTCATAAAACATATATATATATATATATATATAAAATAGAAAAAGTATTTAATATATAAAGTATATAATATTTAAAATAGTATATAATATAAATATATATAGTTATTTATTCTATATATAAAAATAAATTTGATTCACTATAGAAGAAATAAATATAGACAATATTTGCAATGAAAAGAAAATAATGTGCAGTATTTAGCCATTTCACGTCGTAAAATGGTAAATTTCACGAATTTTCTATAGTAAAAATTAATATAATTAGTATTTCCATTAATTTTTATAACAAGTTTTGCTTGTTTGAATTTTTCAGTTTTTATAAGCAATAATAAAAAAAGCTTGAAGATTCAATTAAGTTAATCAATAAGATTTGTGAATAATTGTATGTAAATTATGTAATAATTGATGTATGTATATAATATATATTATATATATTTTATTGTTTTTAATGATATATGCATAAAAGATGTGAATAATGAAAAGTATTTTATTATGTATGAATGATTCCCATCTACTCCAAATATTATTGTCAAAGAAAGAATAAATATATACACAGAATGTCCGGTAAAGATTGTGTCAATACTCGTGAATGGGTAGAGCACAGTAAATTGCACAGAAATGTTCTTTATCATTTTTTTTTCTATAATGTTCAATAAAGAAGTTATTAAAAATAACGCCTAAAAGCTAACGCTTTAAAGCTAATGGCTAAAAGCCGGCGTTGATTGGCCAGATTTTATCATTACTCAATAATAAGCTTACTCTTTTAATAAGCGTTATAGAAAAAAAATGGTAAAAGATTTTTCTGTTCAGTTTCTATGCTCTATCCGTTCACGAGCGTTGTCTAGGGCCCAAACTGTTTTTAGACACCCTGTATATAGATTGGATATTCCATATGGCAAATTAAATTATGGGAAGAAATAGAATTGATAAATTTTTATTAATTTTAGCAATATAATTAATAAAGATAGAAATCATAAAAGCTTTGAAGTTTTGCTCCTTTTGTCCTGATCACTTAGTCAAACCTTTTGTAGCACTTTAACTAAAAATAGGATGCATCTACAATCTGAAGCATATGAAGTGCGTTCATAAAAAAATATATTTATATATACTAGTATATAATATTATATAGTATCTTTTCGAAAACATGTAACTTATGTATGTAACAATTTCTCATACGTATAATTTTTAAAACTCAAGGTGTGTAAATTAAGTATAGCTCATTCTGTAAAATTATTAATTTTTATTTAAAAAATTTTGATATGACACATGCAATAAAATTTTAATTTTAAGTTTATTACTGACAGTATTTTTATATTTTTTCATTACAATCAATATATAATTACATTATAATATTTATATTAGAAACTATATTTAGATATATATTTGCAAAAATTGTTTAAATTTTTCTATAAATATAAAATTATGTAAAATGTACCTACACATAATGTACTTATTTTATATCTTTTTCTTATCATTTTATATTTTACATTAAAATATACAGTATATTTACAATAATATTATACATAAAATATATCAAAGGTATTTGGAAAAACACTTATTGAATAATAACTGTAGCAGACAAAATAAATGGTATTTAAAAAACTGGCCATTTAAAAAATATATAAAAACTGCCTATATATTCTTGAAACATTTTAATATCTGGATAAAAATCATATAAAATATAAAGTAAAGATACATATATTAGGAACATATATGTACCTGCATGTATATAATATTAGGAACATATCTTAAAATATTTTTTGAAGGTATATCAATAAAAGATACTATTAATATTATAATTATATATTAATTATATATTAATTATAATCTATATTCATATGGATGATTTTTCACATTAATGTGTATGTGTATAACACAATATTATATAATGAAATTTCATAGAATTATTTAAATTATGTTCCTATTTAAGCTGGTCCTAGAATATCCATATTTGCCGTTGTATCTTGAACATTGCTATGCGCAATCATGTACTCTGATACAGATATATATATTGCGACTAGCAAGCCAATAATACTTGCTGCATAAATATTACGCTGCAAGATAATACATATCGCCACACAGAGCCCAAAATACGTCAGATATCGCGCCAAATTTTCCTGTTTTTTGCGGCCAAGAAGATCTGAATCTAATAACATAAATCATAAATGTTATTCAAAATATATTGTACATTATTTTATTTTTTGTATACTTACTTATACACATATTATCCTTTTTATGGTGTCCTTCGGCACATTTGATACACATGTCCGGACCATCACCAGTACAACCATTGCAAGCTTTGTCGCAAGCTGAAAAGATTCCAAATTTTTAATTTTATTATATTCAAAATTTTTTTAAATAATAAAATTTTTTAATATTTTATAACATATGTATATACCTAAACAAGTATAACTTCCTTCTTTATTAATGCAAAATTGATTGCCAGGACAGATCTCATCACTCTTTATACATTCGTCAATATCAAAGCAGCCTTTGCCTTCAATCATGTGCCAGCCATTGGCACACTTTTCACAATCCTTTGGTCCAGCCCCTCTGCAAGATCCATCGCACGCCGCGTGACATGCGGAACATAACAAAGTCTTTTCATCTTTATAAGATTCATAGTATCCTGGAGCGCACTCTGAACAAATATCCCCGATATATCCTTTGTCGCAGAAGCAACCACCATTTCCTTTTCTCGTACCAGCTCCTTTGCACTTGCCATTGTTACTACAGATTTTATCCGGATATCCTGGACACGGCTTACAATTTGGACCATAATGATTCTCTGGACAACAACGCTCCGTTTTTTCGATGCAGATATAATTGTGTATATCCGGATGAGTGTCTTGATGTTTGAACCACCACTCCTCTATCTGACCTTCCAATTCCTCCGCTAAAGATTGGCACTGCGTCTCGCCATGTTTAACTTCTTTACATAAGTTCTCTTGTATCTCGACTAATCTAATTTCGCTTCTCGAGTATGAACCTAGCTTGTCCTCTTCCCAGGCGCTATCTCCACCCTCAAACTTCCCACGACTCGTTCTTTCTAGACCCTACAAAGAATTTATAACTTGTAAGGTTTTACATTACTTAAAAAATTGTGTAATATCTAAATATAATTGACACATTTTTACTTTTAACATATTTAATATAATTTTAATATATAATTTGTGTTAAAAATTATTTTCTGCATAAAATTGTAAAAGCAAAAATATGTTTACCTTTTTAAAACTACCGGTAAGTATTTTGCATGCTGCACAGGGTGGGAATATTTGAGATTTACGTTCCTCCTTATCAGCCGGCTTTTCTTTTTCACATTGGACGTCGTTCATGCAAATCGATGCGATTATAAACAAGTTGAGGAAAACAATGGCACTGGTCGGCACTTGCATTATACCGCGCCGGCTATCGACACAACTATGGTTTATAAAAAATATAGGAAGCACAAGAGGGATATGTATTTGTTACTCTCAAAAAAAGTGGTAACAAATGTCTTCTGAATTTTTATTCTATCACTCAGATTAGATCATAATTGCAGCAAATAATCTCATTTGAAACGATTGACAGATGGATATCCAAGAGTTAGACGGACCAGACGACAGAACGTGTCTTCCGCGAGTGCGCATGCGCAAGCCGCTGACCAATCCGAACGCACCGCGTACAATTCGTAGGATGTGTTTCAAATTCCTTGGTCAACGGTCGGCGAAAAGCTCGTTTGAGCAGCCAATCAGAAGCGCGAGCGCTATCAGAATATTTCTAGGGAATTAATTTTACAACTAGAATCTCACTAGCAAAAAAAGTCACGCGCACAACATCTGTGCATCCGTATCGGTCATTATAATTTATAATTCGTGGTCAGGTTTAGTGACGTGTCTCCCGTCGTGTGTCAAAAAGTGAAGAATTTTGAGAGAGTGATGTGTGCTTAATTTACACGGCGTGTCAAATAAAATTAATCAAGATGTTAACGAAATTCGAAACGAAGTCCGCGCGAGTGAAAGGATTGTCCTTTCATCCCAAACGTCCCTGGGTACTTGCAAGGTAAAGTGGCACCAGTTTTTTACTTTTTCATTCTTTTGTGACATTTTGACACTTGTAAAATGTTTTTTTTTTTTTTGCAAAATAATATTTTATTTAAGTTATCCATTATGATAGAAAATTATTGAATGAATATTTTTGAATATATGCAATATTGCATGTTGACATAGACTTAACCTTTCATCTATTGCACAGTGCTTTAATTAATCTGTGTGTGTGAACATGGATATTGATAATTTTATAAAGAGATTATATTTTTTTATTAAAAATTATTTTTATATTAAAATAAAAAGATTCACAATTTATGTAAATGTCAAAGGATTTTTATTTTAATATAACTCAAACAATGTAATATAAAATTGCACAATAAGCTTCGTTACATTTTATTCAAAATTCTATTATTATTAATGTAATTGTCAGAAGGTACAGAATACAGTCAATTTTAATTTTTTACTTTCACGTCTTTATACTTATGTTTTAGATGTTGCAATAGTTGATTTCTCCATTAAAGGACTTGTTTCTGTATTTGCAAGTTCAGTAGTATTTGTTTCATCCTTCATAGTTGGTTCAACAGAACTTTCAGATGTCATTGCAAGATTTACAGGACTATTTGTAATTTCTTCTTCTACTTTCTTAGATGTAGTCATGAGTTCCAGTTTGTCTGTGGAGATAGCAGATTTGGTTGACGTTTCGCCAACTGCATCTATCATTGATTCCAGATTGGATCTTGATTCTATTTTACTGGATTCTATAGAGTTGGATTCAGAGGCGGTAGCATTAGTTTGTGAACTTTCAATATCATTTAGTTTCAGAGAAATTCTTGCATCTTGAGCAGCTGTTGACGTATGTTCATTGTTATTACTAGGAATCGTGATTGCTGCTTGATAAAATAATGGCACAGAGGGATTGTAAAGATTAAAATTCTGCAATGGTAGTCTTAAATGGGAATAGGGATCATGAGGATAATTCTGTATCGCACTTGGTATCACGTGATATCTTGGAAGCACGGTTGGAAAGTTCAGTAAATTTGTTCTGAATGCAGGATACGGTAAACCCACAAAGGAGATTCGCTGAAGAGGTACTTGATGTTCAACAAAATTATTATTTGCTTCAAAGTTCTTTGACAATTCCTTCTCTCCTCTGAGATTTTCAGAACTCAAGTTAAAATCTTCCAGTTTATTCATACTCATTTCTTCAGGCCTAGATCGTTCTGAAGACATTAAAGTTTTTTGGGTTTTCTCCAACATATTTCTTCCTGACAGTTTCATCGAACTCATTTCATGTTGCAATCTGTTCAGAGAATCAGCACCGGTTGTAAAAATAACATTACTTTCGCCACCATTCAAATCTTGAGTTGCATAGGAGTATCCGCTGAAAGCAGGATTAGACTCAGATTCTGTGTATATCAATCGTGGAGTGTTAGAAAATGCCAGGTGAATGCCATCGTATGAAACAGAGTACGTTCTCCCTGATGTTATGCCTATAAAAAGCTAAAAAAAATAAAAAAAAAATAAAAAAGAGACATGTATAATTTTGCTTGACATAAATATATTATTATTAGATTATTAATTTTAGCAAATAATCAAGGCTGATGAATTGTGTGATATAAATAAAAATCGTTCAAAATATTGATGTTTTGGATTTATTAAAATAAAAATTGAATATTTGGTAGAAATTTTTATTTATATGCAAATGTATACTTACAATAACAGTGCAAAAGAATCGCGGTAACGCCATTGTCGACAAAGAGAGAGTCGACAAAGGGATGTGGATCTAATGCAATTAAGGAGCACACTACCAGGATGCGTAATAATGTGATCTCTTATACACGATATGCATTTCACGCCCCACTCTCGTGCGTACACCTCCGCTTCTGACGACCTGATTCCACAGAAATGTCCTGAGGGGATATACGGGGTCTGTACTTCGATCTGTATTGATCTGTATATCGTCAGATTCGTCAAAATTATGTAGCACATATAGATCGAATTTCGGATATTTTTATCGCGTATCGTGATGCATCAATGAAAATAAATCGTTTCACTTCAAACAAGAAATTAATCTTTTTTTTTTACCATGCATGCTTTTTTTAGTTAAACTCTCTCTCTTTCTCTTTCTCTCTCTCTAATATATATA
>JBCAUJ010000002.1:7880344-7890830 GCA_038406275.1 Cataglyphis albicans | reverse complement strand
TATATATTGCTTGAGATAAAATAATCGAAAAGTGAATATTTTAAGGAATACTTGTTAATAATTTATATGGGAAGATACTTTATGTAAAATTATATGAAATTAAAGTATAAAATATTTCATAAATTATTGAATTTCTGACCATACTCTTATAGTTTTTAATATCAAATATTACAAGAAACCATTTTATGTAAATGAATTAGAATAATTTCGCTTAAAAATAAAAATGACCTTGAAATATCCTCTGACCTTGACACAAGGACAAATGAAGGTCATTATCTGATGATCCGAACTTCAACACCGAACAACTTTTGTTTGAACACATTTTTTATTCGACTTTATTTTGCGAAAATAAAAAGGGTGACAAATTAAAATGGGATCTCTATCCATATACATATAAACATAGGCCCATAGAAGCTTTATTACAAGGTTATGACAAAAAATTTTAAAATCTAGTGATTGGAAATATGGTGATCTTGGACGTCAAGGACAACCATTTAATTGTATGTAGATATTTTAGTATATTTATTAGGAAAATTAAAAATATTTTCTTTCATAAGCATTGTTTTATCAGTCCACAAAATTCTTAAAAAAAAAAAAAAATCATCTGCATGTACTTATGCATATCTGTAATAAAGCTTTTATGAACTATGTTTATATAACATTTCTTTATTGTTATACATAAAACACACTAGCGCAGTTTAGCCGTAAAAAACCTAGAACACCTTGTATATATTTTTAAATAATATACACAAATAATATTTATTTTAACATATTTTATAAATAATAAAAAATAGTAATATTTATAATTCTACAAACAATTCTGTAATTTATTTTTACATACACTTGTTATGTCTATCATAAAATATTATAATAAAAAAATATAAAATATAATTTAAAATATAATAAAATATAATAAAATATAATTTTATTATTTATATATAAATTATGTTTTTGGGATATTCGAACTAGAATGTAATAAATCATTCTGTAAACTGGTTTAACATCGAACTAATGACGAATTTGGCAATCATGTTTGATCTCTTTGTTAGATATGTATGAGTGAGTGGTTCGTCACGGCAGTTATTTAATATTTATGCATATTTTAATAATGAGCACTAGGAGGAGATCGAACCAAAAGCAATTATGCGGGATACGTTTGGTATTCGATTAAGTAATGGGCGTACCACGCCTTTTTCCGAAGATAATAGAAATAAAATACACAAGGTGGTTAAAAGTGCGATTCAACAAGATTTCACAAGAATCTATTAAATTTCATGTAAAAAAAATCATTATTACAGATTTTTTATTTTAGAGTGGATATTCACTTATTTAGAGATAATGGAATTTATTAAGGATGTTCTGGATGTACAATAGTAAAAAATTGTCAAAATTAAAAAAAAAAACATGTTTCTTACGTTTATACTGTTTGAAAAATTAAAAAAATAAATTCGGATTATGAAAAAAATTAAAGTATCGCAAAATAATATGGATTTTGACGTAAAAGAAAATAGTTGTAATTAATATTTTTTCTAATTTGTGGCAAAAACTTTTGATCGTGAATGTCCTCTGAAATCAACTGCAAAAAACAATGAAAAATGAGTAATTTGCAGAAAGAGAAAAAGAGACAGATAATATTTTCCTACAATTTTTAGTGAATAACTTTTAAAGGAAGTAATGGATCTAAATCAAATTTTGCACAAATATTTATTAGAAATTTCTTAATATATGTGAAAATTTTTATTTCATTGATAATATTTTTTCTTTGTCAAATTTGTCAATAAGTTCTACAATAGGCGGTTTTTCATAAGAATCAATAGTAACTTTAAATTTAAATAACTTTCAAACTATTAAGAGAATCGTGCTTAGTTTTTGCAGAAATATTCAGAAGAAATAGTAGAACAATCTATGAAATTTTAATGCTTTTGTTAGTGTTTCGATATACGTCACATACATCCTTAATTTCACGTTATTTGTGATAATTCTCATCTTTAAATTTGTGTTATCTTTAAATTCTTATCTTTATTTTTGTTCCATTGTAATATCGGGACACCCTGTATCGAGGCGTAGGCCCGAAATCCAGTTTCCAAATGACCTCTATATTTATACCTTATTTTGTAACCGCCCAGACGAAAAAATCGTACGAACCGCCGGTTTTCGCAATCCAAGCCTCTCGTAAAATCCCTGATATAACTTACAGCAATTGAAAAGGATAATACTTATTGCGGGCGAACCAATTTCATAAGGTATACCATTTGTGAGATAAAGAAAATACATTTGCATGTACTAAAAATTACAGATATTACGTAACACACTAAAGGAATGAGAAATATTTTGCATTGACAAAATTTAATATTTTGAAATATAATTATTATAAATGAAATATAATTAAGTATAAAATATAAAATAAATAAATCTATTCAACAAATTTATCTCATCCCCATCTATTAATTTTATAAAATATTTATATATTTACAAATATTTACAATTTTTTATAGATTAATATTTTTATAAATTTTTTATAGTCTAAATTAATTAACAAAAAATATATTACGCTAGAAATCTTTTTTTTTTTATTATACAATTTATGAATGAATTTCAGTTTGCACAATGGCGTCATCCAATTGTGGGACTACCGCATGTGCACCCTCCTTGACAAATTTGACGAGCACGACGGACCCGTACGAGGAATATGCTTCCACAATCAGCAGCCGCTGTTCGTTTCCGGCGGCGACGATTACAAGATTAAGGTCTGGAACTACAAGCAACGTAGATGTATATTCACCCTGCTGGGTCATCTGGATTACATCAGGACCACTGTGTTTCATCAAGAGTATCCCTGGATACTCAGCGCTTCGGACGATCAGACTATCCGTATCTGGAACTGGCAAAGTCGCACTTGCATTTGCGTATTAACTGGACACAATCACTACGTAATGTGTGCCCAGTTTCATCCTACGGAAGATATCATTGTGTCGGCTTCGTTGGATCAAACGGTCCGCGTTTGGGATATTTCTGGTTCGTGCAAGAAAAATCATTTTTTTACACAAACTCACTATATGTATGTGTGTATAACATGCATATTAAGAATTTTGAATATTTTATCAAAATAAGAAATTTAACAAATAATATTAAATAACTTAAGAATTAATATTAAAAAATAATAAAAAATTGGAGAATTAAATTTTATATTTAATAAAAAAATTTAATAAATAGCCTTTTGTTTTATATATTGTCATAAACTAATGGCAGGCATTCTAACACTTTTAAGATCTCTTTATTTTGAAGTTCTTTTTATATTATTGTTATAATTTTATTGCAAATATTTATATTTTTTATATTATATTAATATACATATTATAATATTATAAAAATATTATAATATATTATAATGCTTCTAGAACTTAAAGTTTCATTTGAAATAATAAAAAGTAATCGAAAATGACCCCATTCTTTTCATAATCATACAACGGCAAAGAAGAATACTTCAATAATTGAATGCAATTGCAGGATTACGGAAAAAGAACGTGGCGCCAGGTCCAGGAGGTCTCGAGGATCACCTGAAAAATCCGGGGGCGACCGATTTATTCGGCCAGGCCGACGCAGTGGTGAAGTACGTCCTAGAAGGTCACGATAGAGGCGTAAATTGGGCGTGCTTCCACGGTACGTTACCTCTGATCGTCTCCGGAGCCGATGATCGGCAGATCAAGATGTGGCGGATGAACGACGCTAAAGCCTGGGAAGTAGACACGTGTCGCGGCCATTACAACAACGTATCCTGCGTGTTGTTCCATCCCAGACAGGATCTCATCCTTTCCAATTCGGAGGATAAAAGCATCAGGGTCTGGGACATGACAAAGCGCACGTGTTTGCACACGTTTAGACGGGAACATGAGAGATTTTGGGTTCTGGCCGCTCATCCGACTCTGAACCTCTTTGCCGCCGGTCACGATTCCGGAATGATCATCTTCAAACTCGAGAGAGAACGTCCCGCGTACGCGGTTTATGGAAATCTTCTGTATTACGTGAAAGATCGTTTCCTTCGAAAGCTGGATTTCACCACATCGAAGGATACATCGGTGATGCAGATTCGCAGCGGGGGAAAAACGCCGCCCTACAGTATGTCGTACAATCAAGCGGAAAACAGCCTTCTAGTGTGCACGAGATCACCATCGAATATCGAGAATAGCACTTACGACTTGTACATGATACCGCGCGAAGGGGATTCGAGCACGGATGCTGATACCAAACGAGCGTCCGGTGTCACCGCAATCTGGGTTGCCAGGAATCGATTCGCTGTATTGGATAGAGCGTACTCGGTAAATGAAGCTATTTTACAATGATTTCAAAATTTAGGAAATTATTATTTAATTATTTTGTTTAAATTAGTTAATTCAAATAATTTTGTGTATATTATGATTATTTTAGCGCTAATTTTTACTTGTCTAATTAATTTTTTTCTTGCACATGACAATTCTACTCATTATAGTTTTGTAAAATACACATTTTTAAATGATAAATATTTTTTTTTTTTCAGTTAGTTATCAAGAATCTGAAGAACGAGGTCACGAAAAAGGTACAAATTCCAAACTGCGACGAAATATTTTATGCCGGCACCGGCATGCTACTTTTGCGCGACCCAGAACAGGTAACACTGTTTGATGTACAGCAGAAGAGAACTTTGGCGGAAGTGAAAATCGCAAAATGTAGATACGTCGTGTGGTCCAGCGACATGTCTCACGTCGCTTTGCTAGCTAAACACACTGTCAACATTTGCAATCGTCGGTTAGAGTCTCTCTGTTCCGTGCACGAGAATACAAGAGTAAAGTCTGGCGCCTGGGATGATTCTGGTGTGTTTATTTACACGACTAGCAACCATATTAAATATGCGATCAGCAATGGCGATCACGGTATCATCCGCACGCTAGACTTGCCAATCTATGTCACGAGGGTGAAGGGGAATCAAGTTTACTGTTTGGATCGAGAATGCAGACCGAGGATCCTTCGAATAGATCCGACAGAATATAAATTCAAGCTGGCACTGATTAACAGGAAATACGAAGAAGTCTTACACATGGTTCGCACTGCGAATCTCGTTGGACAGTCGATTATAGCGTATCTGCAGCAGAAGGGATATCCAGAAGTAGCGCTTCACTTTGTGAAAGATGAAAAGACGAGATTTGGTCTCGCGCTTGAATGTGGTAACATCGAGGTTGCGCTGGAAGCGGCGAGATCTCTCGATCAGAAATCGTGTTGGGAAAGCTTAGCGCAAACTGCTTTGCTGCAAGGCAATCATCAAGTTGTGGAAATGTGCTATCAAAGAACCAAGAACTTCGAAAAGTTAGCCTTCCTTTACCTCATAACTGGCAACCTAGAGAAGTTGCGCAAGATGATAAAAATTGCTGAAATTCGAAAAGACGTATCGGGACAATATCAAGGAAGTTTACTGCTTGGCGACATTTACGAGCGAGCCAAGATTTTGCGAGTATATATATATTTTATTATAATTAATAATTTTATGTATTTATTTGAAAAAAAGTTATTTATATTTCTATTCGAACCCTTTGTAGAACTCTGGACAAGCATCGTTGGCGTATGTCACCGAAAAAATTCACGGCATATCAAACGAGGAGGACGACGCCCAGTATGAATCGATGAGCGAAGAACTTTCTGCACTAGAAAAGGGTGCTATATATCTCCGTCCACCTGTACCTATTCAACAAGCTGAGAACAACTGGCCGTTGCTGACAGTTTCTAAAGGTTTCTTCGAGGGTGCGATGATGTCTCGCAGCAGAACTCAGGTGGCCGCCGCTCTCGCTCTGGAAGACGACGGTGCAGCGACACCTGAAGGTTGGGGCAACGACGAGGAACTTGGTATAGACGACGAAGAACTTGTGGACGCGGAAATTGCGCCGGAAGGCGAGGAGAGCCCCGGATGGGACGTCGAAGACGTCGATTTACCACCGGAACTCGAGGTTGCGACGACCGCCAATGAAGACGGTTATTATTCTCCACCTACTAAAGGAGTTCCACCAACGCAGCATTGGGTTAACAACTCCAAGCTTCCAATCGATCACATATTGGCCGGATCATTTGAGTCCGCTTTCAGATTATTGAACAATCAAGTCGGAGTGGTGGAATTCGGGCCTTATCAATCTCTGTTTTTGAATACGTACGCTCGCTCTAGAACATCCTACGCCTGTCTGCCTAATGTACCATCGTTATACGGATATCCGCAAAGAAACTGGAAAGATACCAACTGGAAGGATGCTACATCGAAAACTGGCCTACCTGCGGTGGGATTACATCTTACGGAACTTGTTCAGCGTCTTCAGGTGTGCTACCAACTGACAACCAACGGCAAATTTGCCAAAGCGATAGAGAAGCTACAAGGAATCTTGCTAAGCGTACCATTGCTCGTAGTTGATACCAAACAGGACATTGCAGAAGCTCAACAGTTGATTCAGATTTGTCGCGAGTATATCTTAGGTTTGAAGATGGAAACAGAACGTAAAAGTCTACCGAGAGCCACGTTAGCCGAACAGAAGAGAATTTGCGAGATGGCGGCATATTTCACACACTGTAATCTGCAACCTGTACATCAGATTCTCACACTTCAAGTAGCTGTGAATTTATTCTACAAATTGAAGAATTACAAAACCGCTGCTTCGTTCGCGAGGAGATTGCTCGAGCTCGGACCAAATCCTGAACTTGCGCAGAAAATCCGGATTCTATTACAGGTACTTTTATTTTTATTGTAAATTGATTTATGTAAATAAGTAATATTTATATCTATAAGTAAAATTAATTTATTTTTCAGTCTTGTGACAAGAATCCTGTCGATGAACATAAATTAGCATACGATGAACACAATCCATTCTCTTTGTGTGCAAGCACATTCACACCTATTTACAAAGGAAAACCAGAAGTGAAGTGTCCATTATGCGGTGCCAGCTATAATCCACAATTCAAAGATACAGTATGCAAGATATGTGAAGTTGCTTTGATAGGCAAAGAACGTTAATATTCTTTTTATATTGTTATTGCACTATTAGTCTTGTAAGTAATCAATTTTTTATTACATTTTCAATATATAGTTAAAGTATTATATATATTTTTGTAATAGATAATCTGTCAATTTTTATTAGTCTAACTGTAATATATGTCATTCGTTTCAAAAAATCTAAAACTGCATCTGATTTTAAGCATGCAAGATAAACAATTTTAATAGTTTAAAATAAATTAATATATCACAGATGAAAAGAAACAAAAAAAAAAGAGAACATATTTTTGTCTAGTTGTACTTTGTCATTCCATGAAAATAGAACTAAATCTTGAATTTATTTATTAAAACATATTGATTTGATCAATTTGACAAGCGACTATTTTGATTTATTTCAATTTAATTAATTTGAATACCTCTTGAATATTGCCAAAATGGAAATATATAATATATAATATAAAATTCAGTCACCAATTATCAAAGATATATCTCATGCTGCGACATGATTTATAAACAAAAAAATAGAAATGTTTGGAAATATTGTAAAGAAGTTCTATGTTTATAAATAAAATATCTCCTACAGATTCCTGTCATATGGTATAGTAATATAATTTCTTTGAAATAAACGTACAAAATCTATAATTATAATAATTGTATGTGATAGATATGTCTTCTTATAGGAAAATGCATACATGTCTCAATATTCACACATCATGATTTAATTATTCGAAAAATAGCAGCGTTATTTCAAAGCAATAGGAGAATTGACAGTTTACAACTTAGAACATATATAAATATTAATACACAAATATAATATAATATAATATTATATAAATTAATATACTATAATATAAATTAAATATAAAAATGTATCAATTATTATAAGATCAAATTTTAATCGGTATTTCTCAAGTAATTCCTAAATAAACTTTTGTATATTATATTTATATAATATTATATTTATATTATCATATATTTATATTTAATATTTATTAATTATATATTATATATTTTTATTATTTATATATGTTCTAAGGATTACAATTTGATGTATCTATGTTTGACACATGTCAAAAATAGATTAAAAAATTAAAAAGTAAACAAAGGCCTCGTTTAGCAAAAAAAACATTCAGTTATCTTATCAACACTTGATGTTGATTTGTTGGTTTTAAAAGTAAGAACCAATCATGTTCGAGTGCTACTGAACGGTTTGATCTACTAAACGCAGCCAATAGATTCATTTAACAATATACTTATTAATTAATAAAAGAAATCAATCATATTTATGATATAAAATGGCAATAATATGGCGTCTTAATTTTTCACGATTGGTTAACTTAAGCTTCCAATTTCTTTTGTTTGTCAAATTCCAATATTCAATTTTCAATTTTCTTCAATCCAATCTCCAATCATCAACGTGTATTAGATTAGGCATTGAAAAATGAAGATTGGAATTTGACTAATCAAAAGAAGAGGAACTAAAATTTCTTTATTTTAATTGGTTCAATTTCAATCTCAATTTTAAATATTTTTAAATATCTCATGATTTCACTATAATATTCTATTGAATTATACACATATTTGCACTTATTTCTAATATTACTGGAAGAGAAGAATATTTTAGAAAAAAAAAAGATAATTCGATGTATATAAATATTGAATATAAAACGCAAATCACACTAGGCTCGCGGCCGCAACTGCGATTGCGTCTACGATTATGATTTGCTACGCTCCAATCACGTCGTTGGTCGCTGCTTTCTGATTGGCTGAGACAGAATATGAATATCGGCCTACGTTAAGGCCGTATTACACTACAAATTGCTGGCTCGATTAAGGCCATTGCACGTTAAAAAATTTTAGTCGTAATCGTAAAGCCGTAAGTAAATCAATCAATCACAGTTCAAACAGTTCTTATTATGTTTTAGAATGTTTGATTGTGATTGTGGTCAATTTTCTTACGGCATTATGATTACGACTAAAATTTTTTAACGTGCAATGGCCTTAATACGGCCGTTATGTTAGGTTAGGTTTAATTGAACAGTTGACCGTCCAAATGAATCTCTCCCATTTCGATTGCTATCTTCTATTTCGGACAAATGACTACCAGCGCCTCTAGTGGCAGTAATCTGTAAAACAACTTAATTACAAGAAAAATTAATTTTTTCTATATAAATTCATCTTTAAATTATTTATATTTATGCATTAATAAAATAAAGTTATGGAAAAAAAATAGAAATCATCGAAATAATTAATTTCGAAAGAGGAAATAGAAAGAGAACGATCGATTTCCGCGAAGTTTCGAGAATCGATCGATCGAACACTCGCCCAATCCCCTGGAATCCGGCGTCGGTTGGCAACGCGCCTGTGTTACCGCTTGTTGCCGACGCGAGAGAGTTGTGTGTGCATGCAATGGTGGACGAGGTTCTCGAAGGCCGCTCGAAGTGTGCGCCGTCAATCTACCGACCAGTCGTTCGGCCGTTTCTCCGATAAGGTACGAGCGAATATCGCTCGTCGCCGGTGTCATCGTCGTCGCGTTCCCCCCCACGATCGTGCATAGTGATATGTATATATATATCTCTCTCTCTCTCCATTGCCGCGCCATACCTTCTCGAACGCAGGTTTCACCGTTTCAGACAGGAAGAGGGGGAGGAGCAGCAGCAGCAGCGGCGCTTTCGCGTACACCTCGCCGAATCTCGTCGGCCGATTAAATCTTGAGTCTTCGAAAGAAAGAGAGATAGAGAGAGAAAAGGGAACGAGCCTCGAATTATGTCCACGGGCGTAGAGTTGCCGTTCTAGAATCCGCGCGACCGGTGCCCGTAAACACCGCGCACGTAAATACAGAGACACACGCATACACGCGCGCGGCGTCGTCGTGCGCAAAGAGGCATATACACACAGTGCGCGTTCTGTGATAAAGGAGAACGCCCGGTATATATAACCCAATCGTGCATCGCGCCACTTTCGGGTTAACTCGGCGACGGCGTCGGCGTGGTGCTGGTGGTGGTGGTGGTAGTAGTTAACTAGTAATATATTGATAGTCAAAGTAGTCTTACGTTCGCGCGGCATGAAAAAATGATGTGATCGACGGTCATCATGGCGGCACCCATGCTAAAGTGGAAGCGGATCGCGAATCCGACCGGGCCCCAGCCGAGACCGAGGCATGGACACCGGGCGGTCGCCATTAAGGACCTGATGGTGGTGTTCGGCGGCGGTAACGAGGGCATCGTCGACGAGCTACACGTATACAACACGGGTGAGTTCTCGTCTTCATCCCTCCCCTCCGTCACCTTCTTCCTCCATCCCCCTCTCTTGTCCCTCTCGCGTCCCTTTTTCCCGTGCGCGCCGTTCCCTCGGCGATTCCCGCGAATCCAATATGGCGGCATACGTTGACAAGACGGTGACCGGCCGGATCCGTCGACGAACTCGACGTACCCGCGTGTCGAAGGGGTCACCGGGGCGATCGGGGCCCGTCCGCGGGCCCCGATC
>JBCAUJ010000002.1:7870179-7880334 GCA_038406275.1 Cataglyphis albicans | reverse complement strand
CCTCCCCCCCCCCCCCCCCCCCCCCCCCCCCCCCCCCCCCCCCCCCCCGGCCGTCTTCGCGCGTCTACGATGATCGTTCGCGGGATGCGACGTTGCCGCGCAATCGCCCGCGATCTGTCATTCCTTGCATGTTTATACGCGGGAGCGGCCATTGCTGCCTCCAACGCCCCCTCGCTCGCTCTCCCCGTCCCCCCTCCCGCGCGCGCGCGCGACGCAATCGCGCTTCCCGTCATTCCACGTTCGCGCTCCTTCGCCATCTCTCTCTTCCTCCCTCCCTCTCTCACGCGCGCGCGCTCCGCGCTCTCTTTCTCTCCGCTGCCGCGCATGCGCGCGCCGGTGCGCGCACTTCCAATCGCAATTTCGAAATGTTTGTCGTCGCGCGCCGAGCTCGCCATGGTAACAGCCGGACTGCATATGGATCCTTGTATTTTCTAGGCTGCTTACTCGGCGTATTTCTCCTCGCTTTTCCTTTTTTCTTTCCAACGCTTCAATGCACTTGTTTTATTTCAACGAGACAGATCTATTAAAAGTTTATTTATTCAAGCGAAAATCATACCTTTTTTTTACTTTACTTAAGATTTGTAAAGTTGTAACAAAGAATTGAAAAGATTTTTCGATATAGATTTGGAATAATAATGTGAATTATCTGACTATTTTATGATTTCCTTTAGATTTAATATTTTTGTTACATTTTTTCAAAAATATAACAGGGTGACTCTCTGAAAAAACTTGAAATTTTTAAGAAATTTTTTGTACCTGGAAAAATCAGGGAATTCTCATAGAATTTTATTGGAACTCGGGAAATTAAAAAAAAAAATCTTTCTTTGATAATTTTGCTTTTATATCGTAAGAATAATGATTAATCAAGTTAATTATGTATTTAAAATATATTGTGAATGTATCTATTTTTGTGCATATATTCAATATCTTAATAAAATATTAAATATATAGTATACATTTTTTATTATATTTTTTAATGATAATGAAAATATTATGTGAAGTGAAAAAGCTTATCTTGCAAGAATTATTTTTTCCTTTTATTTGCAAATTTAGCATTTGAAACTTAAGAAACTGCTTTGTGTATTTTCTTCATATGGTTGACAAATATTAGAAAATGCATATACTAAAATAAACTTATTTTAAAAATTTGTACTAAAAAATTTTTTTTATGAGGTTTAAGTAGACATCCTGAATACGTTACAAAAAAAAATAACTATTTTCTAACTTAAATTTAGAAGCAATAGAATGTATATGATTTATATATATATATATATATATATATATATATATTCTTTCATTATGTATTTTGAAGTTGTAATTAAATTTTCTATTTTTCTAATTAAAAATTTTTGATTTATTATTTGAAATAATTAAAAAATTTTAAATAATTAAAGTTACTTGAAATAATAGAATTAAATTTTCTAATTAAAAATTTTTGATTTTTTATTTGAAATAATTAAAAATTTTTAAATAATTAAAGTTACTTTTGAAATAGAATTAAATTCTGTTAAAATTCTGTGGAAATTTTATAATAATAAATAAAATTTCATACATGATTAAATTATTTGTATAAAAAGAGAGAGTACTTGTGTATAAGTTTATAAAAAATGTATATTCAAAGTATGCTTATTTCTCTATCAATTTGTTGTTTCTTGTCAATGTCAAAAATAAAAAAATAAAAGGCTATTTTGAAATATTTGTTATATATATGTAATTTATTATATAAACATATGTATATGTATTTTTCTGTGCAAATATTGCATAATATAATTTTGCGTTACGACGTTTACATGAAGTATACTTTTGCAGCAACAAACCAATGGTTCGTGCCGTCCACAAAGGGAGATATCCCGCCAGGATGCGCGGCGTACGGCTTCGTCGTCGACGGCACGCGTATCCTGGTCTTTGGCGGAATGGTGGAATACGGCAAATACTCCAACGAGCTATACGAACTCCAAGCGAGTCGATGGGAATGGAAACGCTTAAAGCCGAAGCCGCCTAAACATGAGCCACCACCTTGTCCGCGTTTGGGACACAGTTTCACTCTTATCGGCAACAGGGTCTTCCTCTTCGGCGGTCTCGCGAACGACAGCGACGATCCAAAAAACAATATACCGAGATATCTGAACGATCTGTACACCCTCGAGCTCCTTCCCAATGGCCAAACGGCCTGGGATGTGCCGCAGACGCACGGGCACGCGCCACCACCAAGAGAATCTCACACAGGAGTCGCATACACGGATCGTACGACGGGTAAATCTTGTCTGGTGATTTATGGCGGTATGAGCGGCTGTCGTCTAGGCGATTTGTGGTTTCTCGATGTCGATTCAATGACCTGGAATAAACCGGTGGTTCACGGACCTACTCCTCTGCCGCGATCATTACATACTGCCACTTTGATCGGTCATCGCATGTACGTATTCGGGGGATGGGTGCCATTGGTCGTCGACGACGTTAAAGTCGCGACGCACGAGAAAGAGTGGAAATGCACAAGCACGCTAGCATGCTTGAATCTAGGTGAGTTATTATACTTGATTTCTTTTTAAATAGTGCGCCTATGTCGATGATACTATATAAAATTCCAATCGTAATAATATTGCTGAGATTGCCTGTGAACAATGTATGTGATAACAAAATTTTATTGAATATGCGGTAACGTAACTCGTTTGCGATCCGTTAAATCCAGTCGACATAATCCAAAAGAATGGAAATATTATTGGCATATTAAATAGAGAAATATTCAAGGAATTGTTCAAGGGTACATGGAATGATTGGTATATAAAAGTATCTCGACATAAATTTATTAGTTTTGTGTGATAATAAGCTTAATAAACTTCAAGCTGTTCTTCGAAAAGAAGGTTATTTATCGGGAAGGCTTATTTTTAAAACGACCTTTGCTTTCTGTTTTATCATTTAAATTTTATATTTTTATTTCAGAAACTCTTACATGGGAACAATTAACCGTCGATTCTCTGGAGGAAAATGTTCCGCGCGCTCGCGCTGGTCACTGTGCAGTTGGTGTGCACAGTAGACTCTACGTGTGGTCTGGTAGGGACGGCTATCGTAAAGCTTGGAACAACCAGGTTAGGGTTAGTCTTGGTTATATCATCTTTGATCATATGGAATACTGCTTTACTAAAAACACTTTCTTAGGTTTGCTGCAAGGATCTATGGTATCTCGAGGTCAGTAAACCGGCGCCACCTTCCAGAGTTCAGCTGGTTAGGGCTTCCACGCAAACGTTGGAAGTCAGCTGGACAGCGAGCCCGTCCGCGCAATATTATATCCTTCAGATACAGAAGTACGACATGCCGCCGGCGGCGACCGGCACTTTCCCACCTGTGAGCGCACCGGCGTCTGTAGCACCCATCGTCAGCACCACCCCCACAGCGGCGGTGACGACTCCTGTGATGGCGGCAACCCCCGCGACTGTACCCGTTACATCTCCGCCCGTGACCACGGTCGCTGCTCTTCCTCCAACTATCCCGTCCGCCGCCGCCACCGCCAGATCAACTGTCACATCGACGGTGACGACTCCGTTGCGAGTCCAGTCGACTGCGCAAAGTCCCGTACAAAAGGTGGTGTCACCACAAGTGGTGCAAAAGCCGGCGAGTCCTATGACTCCGAGGGTCGTGACCAGCAATGTCATACGTATTCGCTCTCCCCTTACTTCCACAGTCGCAACAGCAATACCGACGGCGGTAGCCGTAGCCACTACCGAGCAACAACAGCAAAATACTGCGACCGCACCTACAACTGTGGCGTCCGGCCAAGCACCTGCCGCCGCAATGTCTGGCATCGCCGCTCTGGCCGCAGCGGCAGCCGCCACTCCAAAAATCACCATGAACAATGTCCCCATTATACCGCAGGTCGGTGCCGTGACTACGACCAATACCATCAGAATGAAGAATGTTCAACCGAGTCAGCAGATACGCTTTGCTGCGCCAGGTGCTACAGTATTGCGTACCACTTCGCCGCAACAAAGCAAACAGATCATACTGCAGAAGCCCGGCCAGAACATATCTGGTCAGTTAGTGCATCTTCTCAAGAGCGGACAGAATATGATGACCACGATGCCCAAAATGAACCTTATTCCAAAGACTGTCCAAGCGACTGGCGCGAAACCTCTCAATCAAGGACCGACAATATTGCGATTGGTAAATCCCAATACGATGGCAGGATCGAAGATTATCACGACCATGAAGGCATCTAACCTAGTAATGAGCAAAGGACAGAATATTACGGGCAAGCAAACTATAATGATTACCAAACCAGGAGGCAATGGCGGATTGGTTGGTAGACCTAATCAAATTATTGTCGTTACCACCGGTTCGGGTCTTAGAGCTGTGCAGGCTGTGACGACATCACAGGCTGGTACGGGACAAGGGGGTAACATTACTACTCCTGTCAACGTCTTACCGTTGTCGGCTACGAATCACGTCACGAATCAGCAAGGCGTCAAAATGATCGTCGTTTCTTCGGGAGCGATGGGCGGTGGAACTGCCGGAAAGCCAATCACTATCACAGTCCCAGGACAGGGCGGTGTACCAAAGACAGTGACTATCGCTACGAAAGGCAGTCCGCAAGCCATCTTCAATCCCGGCAAGAGTCAAATCGTTGCCGTGCCACAAATGCAAAAAACTCCCGTAAGTGTTAGGAAAAAAAAAATATAAAAGATTTTTTATATTTTTATTTATGTAATAATATAATTTATTTACAAATTGTAGGAAGCAGTGATCTCTGGAAAGCCAGTGACTTTGCAAATGTCGGGAGGCATAGGTGCAAAGACGGTGACGCTTATGCCAACAAGTAGTTCTATAGTAACTACTTCGAGTGCATCGGATTCGATAGACACCGGTAAAATGCTCTTTGTTTCTTCGCAAAAACAACCTTCAGCTTCCTTAGGTGAGTACAATTGTGTTTTTCAACATCACAAAATGATATGACAAAAATTGCGTAGTTGAATCATAATAAAATAATATTTCAGCATCTACGTCTGACGGCCCAGCTACTACTGACGCTGCGATAGCCGCGTTAGCAGCAGAGGCAGGTCTGATAGATCCAGTTCCGGAACCATCTGGTGGCTTGTCATTTATGGTAGCTGCGGATGATGGTGCTGGAGACGGAGGACAGATGGAGGACAGTTGTAACGGTAAAGAAGCAACCACAGCGGCTGCTTTAGTTTCGCAGATGGACGCGGGCGAACCGATGCAAGTCGATGGCGATGGAAACTTTGTACTTCCACAAGTTGATGGACCGATCGATGCTCTCTTATCGGAAGACGAGGAGAAGATGGATCTAGACGAAGAGCCTGCTCCTTCGGAAAGCGTGATCGAATCGACTAATATTGACGAGTCGGCAGCGGAACAAGACGTTAATATTCAGCCTGAGAATGTCCAAACAGAAGAATCTACAGTAAATGAAGAAGCCGACACGACCGAAGCAACAACCGACCTTCCAGAATCGATTATTCCTTCCACCACCAGCGAAGTTCCCGAGGAAGTCCCTGATAATCCTCCAGTCGATGACGTACCTATCGAAACTACCGCTGATGATGCGGAACAGTTGAGTGAAAAGGAAGCAGATATTAAACCATTAATTGACGAAGCGAAAATGACGAAACTTGATTCACCTTTGATACAATCGCCCGTGGAAGCTCCATCCGAACAAACGACTATGGAGGACATCGCAAATCCGACTGTGACGAAAACCGACGAAACCCAACAAGAAGAGAGTAGCCATGCAAAAGATAAAGAGCTCGAGTCGCATTCTACTGAAGATGAAAAGCCCTCGGCGGCTGAGAATCTATCTATCGAAGATACATCGCATTTCCTCAAAGATGAAACTCAAGAAACTGAGAAGAAAGTGAAGGAAGAGGCGGAACCGGAAGTCGATCTTCCGGCCGAGAATTCTCTCGTAAAATCGGAAGATGCCAATGAATCGATGATCACTGACGATGCAACATTGACTACTGCAGTTAATATAACGCCGACAACGACTCCCGTCATTACGCCGAGTATACAATTGAAACTGGAACCAACAACGGACGAACCTATGGAACAAGATAAGTCACCCGAATTACCAATGTCGTCGATCAATGGTATTGCCTTGCCTCTCGAAAAGGAAACAGAAAGCGTAGCAAAAGTACACACTCCTGTGAAAGTGGAGGTGAAAGACGAACTCGCGTCTTCGAAGAGAGAAAATTTGAAGCAGGATAAGCTCAATGATTCTAGATCGGAAACTGGAGACGACTCGACGGCTCTGACGACGTTGGCTACCGCTGCTTTGGGATCAGCCGAGTCACCGATAAAAGTTAAAAGCGAACAGGTAGATTCTATTTCAATGTACTGTATTTGCAACAAATATGCATACAAATGCTATCGTTAACTGATACTTTTGCAGAGCGAGGAGGAGAAGAAAGAGGCAGAATGGTATGACGTGGGAGTAATAAAAGGAACCAGTTTCACGGTCCAGCATTATTACCTTCCTGGCGATGAGCCTTTAGATATTACGCAACCTTTGACGATGGATGTTTTTAAAGGAAGAGCTAAAGTAGCATTAGAACCCGGAACTGCCTACAAATTCAGAGTTGCCGCTGTGAATACTTGCGGACAAAGTGCCTGGAGTGAGGTAACGTATCGCTAATAAGTCTCATTCTGTATATATACAATATTTAATTCATAGGAAAATATTTTTGTGACAAAATCTACGAAGTTTTTGCTTTCTTAATAGGTAGCAGCATTCAAGACGTGTCTTCCGGGCTTTCCGGGCGCACCGAGCGCTATAAAAATATCAAAGTCCGCAGACGGCGCACAAATCTCTTGGGAACCGCCACCAAGCAATGTCGGTCCCATCCTCGAATATTCCGTCTACCTGGCAGTGCGGAGCACCGCGTTGAACAATGACGGGGAACCGAAAACAGTCGTGTCGAATCCAAATCAGTTAGCCTTTATTAGAGTTTATTGCGGTTCGAGTAATTCCTGTTCGGTGAACAATAGTGCCCTTAATGCCGCTCACGTGGACACCACTACGAAACCGGCCATAATCTTTAGAATAGCAGCACGAAACGACAAGGGTTATGGACCGGCGACTCAAGTCAGGTGGCTGCAAGGTTAGTCGCACGATTTTTCCGAGAGTATTGAGTGTGTGAGTGTGTGTGTATGTATATATATATGTATGTATGTATGGATATATGTTAATATGAACCCTCTCGAAAGAATGCATTTGAACAAATGCTTTATTATTACCAGCAGATCCAACCACAGCTGTGAAAAATAATCCGCAAGCGAAGAGACCGGGCACAGACCTACGCTCGCAGGTGACCTCTCCGCAGAAGAAGATGAAGATGGAAACAGCCGGTGATAATTTCTCGTGAGCCCGTTCTCTCCCTGGCCTCGTACAGCCGTGACTCCCGCGAGCGATGCTACTCATTATTTAATTTACACACGCCTAACAACGATAACGAAATCCAATGTATTATCGAGTATAAACAACGTGATATATAAGTAAAACGAAAGATATGAATACTCGATAAAAAAAAAAGAAAGGGATAGGGTGGAAAAAAGGTGTGTGTCAATAGTTAGATTTAATCTAAATGTAAGAAGTATAAAAAAAAAAGTATTTTTAATGTTCTGTATGGACGTCCTTCTGTATCGCGTTCCTTATTCACCGTCATCCTTCTACTTCTCTTTTGCGCGTGAGTGCGCGAGAATCCTCTGCGAAGACACAAATACCGTTGATAAATAATGACGAGATCATTTTCTTTTTCCCATTTTTTTTTCGGAGTTAGTAAGTTTTTCCATGTTTATAGCGCGCACGCGTTTTCTATGAAGAACGGTACAACATATCGCATCTAAATGCTCACAAACAGTTCGCATCGCGCGGATTTTACCCGTACTTTGATGATTTTCGCGTTATCTGGCAACCCTCTGATGAATTTGATCACAGATGCTGTATGGGAATGATAGAATAGAGCTGGCTGGACAGGACTTGTATATTCGAATACTTTGTGTATTTGTTTGAACAATTATATATACATATATATACGACAAAAAATCTATATATTTTGCCAACACACACATTTAAATTCTTTATAGTATATTTATCATTATTATTAGAGCATCTGCAATTCTTTTTATATTTACACATTGTGTGCACGATGGCAGAGAAAGCTCGCTTCTGAGATGTAGGTATATTTTAATGTACATAAAAGTCTTACACTGAGAAAAATGTGTTTATCATATTCCGAGAAAATAAAATTAATACTTTTTGATAAAAGTAGGATATAATATAATTGGAAGATACGCATACACACACACATATATACATATATATACATATACATATATATATATATATATATATATATATATATATATATATATCAAATTTCGATTGGTTTGCCATTTTTATCTGCTAGTTTGTGTTTCCCCGCAGGTAATGGAAGCTCTTTTATATTATATCATCGATCCAGTTTGACATGTGACAATCGGTGCTATACGTTATTCTGAAGAACTTTTGTTACTGCCAATGCGACAGGAATATGTTATGTCGAGAGAGAGAGCACACACAACACATATAAAGCGTATAAAATTAAATGTATCGAAACGTGCGTAATATTAAGTTACTTGTATGTTTTTTGTCAAACAATTGCAACGATGCAGAGATATTTTGTATAAAATATAGATTAAATGAATTACTACATGTAATTAATGAATGTCTCTAAGGATCCGCGCTCTAGGATGATTAATTGATATTATAAGCGGATATATATAAAGAAAAAAAAAAAAGAACTCCAGGGAAAGTTAAGGATATTTTTAGACATCAACGAAACGATCGTTTGAGTACGGATGTATCTGAATAACGGTAGACTGTACGTCTTTAAAGTAAATTCTAATCTTTTATAGTCCTAAGACACACAAGTAAATAGCGGATAAAACAGGAAGATTAAAATGAAAAGAAAGGTAAGAAAGAGAAGCATATGCGTTATCGTAATTAGAGAAGGGAGACATGTAATATATATCCCTAACTTTTTTTTGTGAGCATAATATTATAATTTTAATCAAAATATACTGAATAAGCTTTTAAACACCAGAAAACCGAGAAGTGTTAATTAGCGCTGAAGCTATCGGCGGTTTTTGTTTCTCTCGGTCAAGGTTGGAGCTATGTTGAAGCTGCAATAATTTATAAGAGCGCATATTTTATTTTAGATTATTCATCAACATGCATATTGTATATATATTATATATTATATATATATATATATATATATAATATATATAATTATTTTATATATGCTTTCCGTTATCCATTTATAGCTTAAGCAAGGTAGAACACCATCTACTAACATAGCGTTCCGTACGCTCAATTTGTTACATTGAAGTTTTGCGTTAACAAAGTTTACTTTGCTAAGGAGCCTATATGTTATAGAAAGATATTATGAGAGTACTCTTTTGAGTAGTGAATGGACTTTGCATTATTAAGTACATGTACAATCGCAATTGTTTGTCTCTATCCTTAATTAGAGAGATTCGTAATCCGAGATCTTGGAAGCATTTTCCTGGAAATATACAAATGAAGATATACGATGTATAATGTAAATGGGATAACTAAATGGTATATACTTTCAAACGTATTGTTTTGATCTTGATTTTTCTCTTGCTGATCCTTTATATTAAAAAAAAAAAAGAAAGAAACGAATATAACGAGTATCTCTATATTTATTACTATCCTAGGTAATAAGCACACAATTATTTTGACATTATGTGATGTAAATTTGCTATTTGGGATTACAGTAATAATAATAAGCAATTATCAGCTGTTTAATTTTGTTTGTATATTTTGTTGACAGGAGATGTGACACATTTTCTCTCTCTTTTCTCTCTCTCTCTCTCTCTCTCTCTCTCTCTCTCTTTCTAATTCTATATCTATGCAAGCATAAACATGTAAATGTTTGAAATTGTCAATACTATCATGGTATTCCCTCTGTTTGTAAATCGCTATCAATTGCTACCACTGCATTTATACTCTCTTCAATGAAGTATATCGTGCAAATAAATAAGATAAATTTCTTATACACATCAATATATCATATAATATATTATACAATTTTTACCTTTCTTCTAATAATTTCAGTATATTTTATATATATACGTATA
>JBCAUJ010000002.1:7854744-7867498 GCA_038406275.1 Cataglyphis albicans | reverse complement strand
TTAAAGATTGGAATTTGACTAATCAGAACAAAAGGGACTAAAATTTCTTTGTTCTGATTGGTCGAAATTTAATCTTCAATCTCAATTTTCAATGCATAGTCTGATATACGGACTTTAAGCCGTGTGCACATGAGCGCCATACTATTTTTGTTATTTATTCAAAATTAAACACAAATAAAACAACGATCATGTACACAACGAGTGATGTTTTTGAACGCAGCCTTAAAACCCGTATCAAACTTTGGATTGGACACTGTCGTACCCCTTCTCCTCCCGCAAGAAATAAAAATTTTATCCTTTTTGACATTTCTGACGAATAAAAACGGCTACTCTATAAGTGAAATTTTTTATGCTTTATAATGTGTGTGTGCGTGTACAAATAATATATAAGTATAATTAATTATGAAAAATAAGATTTTATTTATCTTTCATTTGAAATTTTCTATGCATTAATAGTTTTCTTTCACGCCGAATTATTATAATTTTTTATCTCCATTAGTATTAGTATAAAATTACTTTGAGATCATTTAAATTGTAGATAATACTAAATTGATATACAGGGTGCTCTATTTAAACTGTCCACATCTCGGAAATTATATGCAAAGCTAGACAAGAAATTCAAAAAGTTTCTTCAATAGAATTACTTTGAGATGATTTTTAGTATGATTCAATCGTATTCCTCTGCATTGGATTTCGGGGGAGGGGAGGGGGAGAGGGGAATCTTTCTAAGACAATTTTCAAAAATTCATTGCGGGTGTAATATTGAAGATAGATCATTTATATTATAGATCATTGAATTCTTCCGAGTCCTATCTATTGATATTATTCTTGTAAAGTTTTTCCATGAAAAATTTGATATATCCTTCTCCTCCAAAAACTAATAGAGGGATTCAATCATGCCAAAAATTATTTCAAAGTAATTGCATTGAAGGAGTTTGTTGAATTTTTTATCTAACTGACAGTTTCCGAGTTATGGACAGATTAAATCAAACACCCTGTATATAATGTAAAGGAGAGGAAAATATTTTGGGAGATAATAGTATGAGGGTCATGAAAAGAAAGTTTACATAAATGTGGTCATTATATATTTTTCAATAGTTTCCGAGATACAGCTGTTTAAATTTTGTTAAATATACAATAATGATGTATTCTACCTTGTATGTTTCGTACTGACAAATGAGTTAAAGAGAAAGATAGCATTTTTTATGCATATCCAACAGATTTTTTGCATATTGATAATTCAGCGTTCATGAATGGGACAGAAAGATATAATAATTGATGATTAAAAATTTGACGAGTAAATTCACTTCTTTCCACAAAGGATCTAGAAATTAATTGTATCGCATTTGCGTGAAGGATTATATATATTTCTTCATTGTCAGTTAGAAATGTATAATCATCAACAAACCGATTAATTTGAGGATATTTTTAGTTTAAAGATTTTTAGCTGATTAATCTAAGGAATTTTTATAAACTCGAAATTTTTAATCAATAATTGATACATTTAAAGCATTGTAAAATTTTTATATGATTTTAAAAAGTTTATTTTATGTTTTATTGTATTATTGTATGGATTTAAAGGTAAATTATATATTTGTCAATTTATAAATTGCCGCGCAATGAAAATTCATTTCTTAATTGTTTCTTTTATTAATTGTTATCATGCAAACTTTCTGTAAAGATTATGAAGATCATATCGAATTACATATAATTTTTACTCCATATATTTTAGATAAAATCAATATAATTCATGATTGTTGACTCAAATTTATATTCGACTAAATGATAAGGATAAGGAATAATATATTTACCTTTTTCTAGTTTTTTTTTTATTCTCCTGATTATTTTTCAATTTATTTTTTAATATATAATAATAAATAAAGAATATATAATTTAAGAAAAAAGAAACGTGATATGTACATGAACATATATATATATATATATATAAATTTATATATATATTAAATATATTAATTATATGATAAAAGTATTTGTCGAGACAGAAAAGAAAAGAATTTCAGGCAACAAATTTTTGTTTAACAGATACGCGTTGCACTTTTTTCTGCGACACTCGGTATACACGTCTGTCATCAGAGTCAAACCATCATACAGAAATGCCGCATGGTGTCGTATGTCGTATCGTCGCCGGTGCCGCACTGATATCAGAGCACGCCTCTAAATCCGTGATAATAAATACATGATTCTTTTTTTCAAATGGCTGTCGCGCGAAGGATTCCCTGAAAGAGCATCGTCCTTTGCCGACGACGACCTTCGCTTTCCTAACGCGTTTTACCTCCCGACGAGAGAATCGGATTTAGGAGTGGGGTTACGCGGCTCATGTTTTCGTAAGAGAGCATTAGCGACACGTACAGATTTCATTTGCATATCGGCCGCGGATACGACGATAACGGCGACATATGTTCCCTTGATAGCGCGCTAGCTAAAGACGGAAATAGTTTATTATGGGAATCGACGGTATGAGGGTCGGCGGGGGCAGATGCCCGCCTCTCCTGGTCGGCGGACTTCTTCTGGCGTGCCTCATGCTTATCTGCAACTGGTGGACCCTCTCGTCCGAGAACCTGGAGCTCGTCAGGCAGATCGACGATCTGAACGAGCAGCTCAAGATCAGGTGAGAGCTGTCAACGGCGCTTGACAGTTGCTTTGCCCGAGCCAAATTTTCTTTACTAACTTTTTCATTATTATATGCTCTAAGTGTTCTGTATAACTGAAGAAATAAATAGTATATAAAGTATATTATTATCATATATTATATATTATATTATTATTATATTATTTTATTATTTATGTATTATATTATTATTATCTTTACAGTATGTAATAATATATTTTTTTCCAATTTAGTTATAGAGAACAGACCTACTGTCACTACAATAAAAATGACAATCATTGATGTTTAAGTTGATGTAATCTGATTCTAGTTATATAATTAAGTTTGAGTTTCAAAACGTTACAATGTTATCACATTGTACGCATTGAAATATTTATAATGAAGATAGCTGAATTAAAATAGTCATGATGTCAAGCAATACAATTTCTATTCTTTTATATATTTTGTGTATGTAAGAATTGGGATTATATTATAAATTATTAATAATTATTTGTATTATAAAAAGTGATACATGAATTTCCTTTTTGCAATAATCTTTTCTTGCAGCTTATTTACACAGTGCGTGATATTATGTTTGCCTTTATTTTTTTTCAGGTTATTTTCACCTATGCATCAAGATTTGTGTGTGCTCTTTTATTTTGACATGGAAATTGATTTTTTTCTTTCAGTGCCGAAGAGAGGGATCAGTGTGTAACATTGCGCGGTAATTTGGAACAAAGGTATAAGCATACTGAGGATGAGTTGGCTACGTTACACGTTCGCTTGGAACAGCAAATTGATCTTAAAAAGAAAAATGATGAGCTCGAGGATTCTGTTACTGTGTGCAAGAGTGAGCTGGATTCATTAGCCAAACTGGATGCCACTAAAACCGCGACATTAGAAACATTGAGATTAGAAAAGGAGACAATTAATACTCAATTAGATGCGAAGCGGAATGAATATAAGGAGCTTCAAGAGGAAGTGTACAGAGTATGAATTTTCTTCTTAATAATAAAGTTGAAATATGATTTGAAGTCCTGGGATGATGAAATATACTTGTAATTTATTTTACAGCTGAAAGCGGAGATGGATCAGCTCAAGCTCAGTTGTACTTTGCCATCTGAGAAGAAAGAGACTCCGAATCTCCAGCCACGTAAGTTATAAAGTTACCTTTATGATAAATTTTGTTTGATGCTCCTATAAGTTTGGGTTTTCTCTATTACAATCAATAATCGCACATTCAAATAATAATCAAAATTTAATTAACTTGAAGCAATTTATATACACAGAAAAGTAGTATTATATGCTAATATAATTGTATGAACCGAGATGATTGCTAACTTGGATTGCTAATTGCACTCTGCCTCAAAAGATTTCTGGTCTTTTTTTTTTTTGCGAATCTCGTCGATATTCTCATTAATTTTAATTACGTTTGGGCTGCTCACGCAGGAATTAACGCGAGTTAATAGGCACGTTTCCCCTTTGCACACCTTTGACTCAGCATTATAAGATATTATCGGGGTTTGCTGATCTAGCAATGACAGTGGTCTCTAACAAGCCTCAGTTGCGTCAAATACTGGAGCCTGCTGTAAGAGTATCCGTAGCTGGTCGGCGAGGTTTGATGTTCCACGGAATTCCGATCCTACCAACAGACCCACCCGGTGCTGTGCGCCAAACTCCTCGTTTCTCAGTGACTATGTTGAAGAAAGGTAGTGATACCTTTCCTCGTCCACGAGGCGAGAGAATGCTGCCACAGACATGAAATTAAACATTTCCTATAGATTTGTATATATAAATTACAGAATTTTCATTTGGTACACTTGTAAGTGAATCTTATTAAGGATAAATCTGCTGTATCGCTTTTAACTTAATGATGTGGTATCACGCGCATCCAGTCCCTTTGGTTCATCCTAATGACACACGAAACATCATTTCTCTAATCTTCAATCGCCGAAACATTTTCATACCAGACAGATTGTTCTAATTGTAACACAAGAAATCATCTGTCTTTATGAAATAAAAATGTAATACAATTAGCTTCTCTTATGCTTTTTTACATTACATTTTAATTTCTTACAATTGTGTATTATGTATAATTTAAAGCAGACAGAATTAATTTCAGAATCAATAAGTGCCATGCAAGTATTATTACAAATTTATTTTTCTACAAGAATATTGTATTTTTATCGCTTTAGTACGCCTCTTTTTCTAAGTTAATGTTAAAGAAGAAAATAAGAATATATTAAATTGTGTGTGCTATAAAAGTAAACCTTTACATATCGGATGCTCTGCCACGTATGTGAAGCATCCAAGATTGTTGAATGATTTATAACTAAGTTATGTGACAGACAATTATAAGATTTATGAGTAATTTTGCGATTTATTTACGCAGCTTGTTACAATATGACATTATATTTATAATAAAATCTTATACAAATAATATAAAGTATTTAAATGTAAACTAAGACACGCGCAAACTTCAATTTGTATTTGTAAAAAATGTGTTAATAAAAAAAGCGATGTTATAAACTATAATTGTCATCTTCCAAAATGTTAGCATAAAATATATTCATCAAAAAATTACATTACAAAAGAATTATGTGTGATCACGCATATAATAATTATTGTTATTATTATTTAAAAAAAAACATTGACATGAGAAAACTAACATATTTTACATTAACACGCATGGAGTACGAACAAGTATATTAGTGAGAAGTTACATTCTTAATTACTAATACGTCTAATATGTGTGTGATATAACTCTCATTTAGAGTTGCCATTCTGTATAACGTCATAATTAAAATGTTTTCAGAAATATATGTACGAATTTCATTTATTTTAGTATAGTAATTTACCTTACGTGACTTTCAGCTGAAACGGAATCGAAACAAGTCAATGGCACGTCGAACGATGCCGCAGAGCAGGATATCGCAATTGCCGACAACTTGGAAGATCCTGAGAATCGTGCACGTGGTAATTAGAATATTATATATAATCGATATCACACATTTTATCGCTTCCACTTTTGCTGAAATGCAATAAATAATCATGATGTTCCATACAAAAAGAGAAATTCAATTGAATTTCTTAAACACGCATTATTGCATACACATAATTTTTTATAAAAATTGGACTTTAAAATAATTCGAGAGAGAGGACACAAATTGCAATCAGCGATAATTTTTTTTTTATTTTTTCATTATTTATGTAGATAACAATGGAGATGACATTCAAAACACAGAAGAGACTATGCTACTTCCAGACAATTACGGAGAAGAGGAAAAAATGCAAAGTACAACAAAGAAATCTGGAGATAAAAATATATAATATACCACGCAATATATGTAATTAAAATATATATATATATATATATATATATTTCAAAGGAGAATAAGGCAATTTTGCTAAAGAAGAACCTCTAATTTGGTTAAAGTTAGTTAGTTACATATATTAGCAATATTTTGATATCATTATATTTTACTTTATATCATATAAAATGTATTTTATTCATTTTATTGTATCAAACTTAACTATTTGTGATACAAGTATTTTTTTATGTATATATTATTACTTTAAAAGCATATACAAAAGCACATTTCTAATAATTTTTTTTTACATTATTATGAAAATGAAATATACAAAATAATGTACATATGTGCCAAAATAAGTTGATTCTGCTTTTTGATACGCATATATTTGCAAATACATATGGAATTTTTGTGCAATAAGTAGAACGATTATAACTGTTTGAAGATCTGAGAATGAATGCAAAAGCCAATATTACCAATATTTGATAAGAAAAGACAAAATATCTTTAATGATTTTTTAATAAGCCATATGTTTTGTGCCACTTGAAAAAAGTGATAAAACTATGTAATGAATTGTGAATGTTTTATATAAAAATATAAAATCGGATAAAGAGTCTTTTATTAAATAAATATCCTCGTCTTATCTTTTTTTGCCAGTTTTATTATAGTCTTATAAAAAAAATAGACAATAAATTTTGATATACACAAAGTAGTTTTGCGCTTTCTGTTAATAAAGGTAAGTAACAATATAAATTTGTAACATATTTATGATAACGGGAATTAATTAGGCATTATAGCATTGCATCAGATGATTATTTCGAAAGTCTCATCTGTTTCATATATTCCTTCATGAATGCAGGATTACATTTTTACTGTAAAATTATTTACACATGTCCATGATGAAATGTATGAAATGTACAAGTTTTGCGTTAGCTCCAGTGTATATCGAAAATATAATTAGTCTACATAAAACTTCACACATCTGGGGTATTGCAAAATCCCTAAAGTTTATGTGTGATGTTGACTTGCGCTACATTGTGCGATGCATTATTCAATATACATGTCAGGCTTACTATTTATATATGTATATGTATATATTAAGTAAAAAATTACATCATGCATCAACCCATGTGGTCCATTTTTTTCCTAATATTCTATACATATTAAAATTTCAACATTTTCGAAAGTGTACACATATATATAGCAAATATAAATGAATACGCATGTTTAAGTTAAACAAAAATAAAAGTTTAAAATAATCGTTGATTATCATATTGTTCTCATAAATTATACATTACGTTCCTTATATAGATTTATGTTCGCTACATTTTCCATTGCCATCACGATATTCTCATTATTATATACAACATCCATAATCTACACATGCGTTTGATACTTAATCTATTTAATTCCTATGTGATTAATAAAACGAATCCGTCAATATATAAAACAATGTTACTAAAGTTCATTATATGACGTGTGCGCTATTTTCTCTTCATGGCGATTTTATTTCTCTCTAATATAGCCACTCTTCCGATTTTTGTAATATTTCTACTCATAAGACATAATAATTATAATACTCTTCGTATATTATGTCAATTTCTCTAAACATACAGTTATTATATTCACCATACATTTATTTTAACCAATGCAATTATATGTATTATATTAATTATATATTTCATTGTCAATGCTGCCAGTAATACTTTAATATTTGCTGCTACAAATATAGCTATATTCTCACTGCTTTATTATAAAACAAATCATTAGTACTTGTTAATAGTCGTTATTGAAAATATTGAGAATTATATATATAGTTATATATATTCACAATATAAGTATCATAAATATATATTGCAATACACTCGACACATTTGAGAATCATTATGTAAAAATGTGCATTTTAGTCGACTTTTTTTTTTTCATGATTAAGTTAATGTACAAATTAAAGAAATATTTTACGACGAAATGCAAAATGTGACTAGGAGAAATTAAGTAACGACTAGATAATTACTATGTGAACTTATGTCTATAAATGATTTTTGTTTCTTTTGCCATTTATATATGTACTAGTGCGAATTTCTTTTACTGCAACTTACTCTCACTTAATCAGCTCGTGACTAAATAGCACTAAATTAAGAAATAATTAGTGACTGTGATGTGTATTTCTAAACTATATGAATTATAATTAAATACTTTTAGAGCTGCACGTGTGATTAGGGCATGAAGATATTGTTAACAAAAATTAAATTCCATTCGAATGGTTTTTCAGGGTACATAATTTTTTATGCCGCAGATATGAATTCTAATTATTTTAAAGCCTACATGATATTATTCTTTTCTAAATTCCACAGAATTAATGTAATATTTGCTTTTATTGCCAGTTTTTTAATTATTTATATCTATGATAGACACACATTCATGTATTTTAATTGAGAAATGTCTCTTTGAGATATCTTAAAGAGATCATATGTGTGATTCACATAATACAATTCTAAACTTTGCAACTTATTGCAACTTCTATATAGCTTTTATACATATAATTTGTAGCAGCGTATTAAAATTAATTATTAAAATCATTTAATATTGTATATCTTTTGTATTTACATTGAATTAAATTAGAATAAATAAAAAATTTATTTTCATATCCCTTTATCAATAATTAAAACTGCAACAATCTGTATCATAAAACTTTTATAATAATATCTTGCACTCGCTTTCTTTTTCTGTATTGCTAAGAATCACTTCTTACTTTATATACCTGTTAACGCTTTATATATTTCTCTCTTTGGTCACATGATCAGCTACTAATAGTATAAACTAGAATCTAGACATCGACTATTAGAAAAATGATTCGCTGGAGATATATTGAGCCAAAAATTAATTGATGCATTTGTTTTAGGCTCTGCGTTTACCTTCATTTTATGTTATTTTAATTTCATTAATCTTCATGAAACGTAATTTGAAAAAATTACCAGCCTATACAAGGTAAATTAAAATTGTGGGAGAAATCTTAGAAAACTGGAAGTCTTGTAAGTGTGCGAAATGTATGAATCCACTATATATATATATATATATATATATATATATGTATGTATGTATGTATGTATGTATGTATGTATGTATGTATATGTATGTATATATATGTGTATATATATGTATATATATATATATATATGTATGTATGTATGTATATATGTATATATATGTATATATGTGTGTATATATATGTATATAAATTATGGCTGTGTTTCAAAATTCACTGTGAGTACTAGAAATTTATAATATACGTTACGTGAACTATAGATTCTCAGTACTGGTAGTGAATTTTGAAACATGGCTTTTCTCTCTCTCTCTCTCTCTATATATATATATATATATACATATATATATATATAATTCACTTACATATATATAAATTCTGTGTATATACATATAAATTATTTAATTTTATATATATATATATATAAAAATTTAATAATTTATATATATATAACAAAAATTATATGTAAATTATCAGGCATTATACATATATATATATATATAAATTTAATAATGTATACATATATATATAACAAAAATTATATATAAATTATCAGACATTATACATATATATTATATATATATATATAATTCACTTACATATAAATCCATTGCGTATGTATGTGTGTGTGTGTGTGTACATATAAATTATTTAATTATATATATATATATATATACATATATAACAAAAATATATAAATTATCAGACATTATACATATATATATATATATATATATATATATATATATATAAAATTAGACATTATATAAATATATATAATCATGTTTTATGTTTCCATGTTGAGCAGCGTATGTGAATAATGGATTAATTTAAGATCTCACATCTCAGATAAATACAAGTGTACATTATTCCAGTCTCTCTCTTCTGTTTGCAATTTCAATTTACTATTCAATTTACTATAGAGTGCATTGATGAATGCATCCGCGGGGGTCAACAATAAGGCAGTGAGATGTTAACGAATCATCAGTCTCTAAAGAAGGGAAATTATATAGCGTATGAACAAAAAAATATTATCGGTAATATCTACTTCGTTGTGTGATCTTTGCTACGATATTATTCTCGTCATTGCTATTAGTATTCTCTATTGGTTCAATAGTCTCACTACTAGAAGATCTCGTTATCGAAACTTCGCAGTTTTTTTTTCTTTTTTTTTTCTTAGGGCGAATAGTGCAAAGCGTGCCTCTGCTTTCGTCGAAAGATAAAAGTGAATATCGAACGGATTCGCCACCAACGGCTGCGTTTGCGATGCGAGTTGCGGGATCTCTCTTTAGCGCGTATTTGCCTGACCAGGGAGAAGAATGCATCGTCTATGAATTGTCGGAGAGCAGCAGATGTCTCGTAAAATGGACAGCCGAGTTCCTCCGCCAATGCCTTTCCCTCTTCCGTGGTCACCTGAAATAATATGATTCCGAGAGTTCAATATATATGCGAGATAGATCAATATATACATAGTGGCCTATGTAAAGTGTTACAAATCAATAACTTTAAAAATATTTGCCGAATCAAAAAATTATGTTCATAAGAAAGTTTCATGTATTCAAAGAGCCTTTTTAACTATGTAATAACAAAGTTGCCCCTGTTCTTCCTTAAAAAGAAGCGGGAAATTATTTCATAATTTCGAATGGTACTCTCTATAAAACATTATATATTTGGATTCTACGAGAAAAAACAAATAAATTTGAAATATTTGTTTGAAAAATGTTTTAAATAAAGTTAGTCTCTGCTCTCCTTGAATAGAGAGCAAGGGCGACTTTATGTTTACATAGTTAGAAAAACCTCTCCAATACATAAAACTGTGAACAATTTTTGATACCATAAATATTTTTAGAATTATTGACATAACATTTGATATGGGCCAGTCTATATCCAGAGTGTCTACTCAAATCTTGTAAAAAAATGCTCTAAAACTTCTAGGTATTTTTAAATAGCTTTGAAATTAAATTAGCTTTCGTAAGATAAATATTTTTTACCTGCGTAACATTTTTATTTTTTTTGTCATTTAAAATTATAATAAAGAAATATAGATATTTATTATAATATATTTTAAACAAATAATTAACTTGCCGACTCTTTACAATAAGAAGAGAGAGCAAAATTATCAGAGTAATTAAAAGGAAAATTAAAAAGTTCCAATAAAATTCCATGAAAATTCCCTAGTTTTTCCAAGTAAAAAAAATCCCTGAAAAATTCGGATTTCCTATGTTTCTGCAGAGAGTAGACAATTTGATTTCTCATTGTTCTTATAGTTGCTATATATATTCTATTACATCAACTCGACAGAGTGACAGAGAGTATCCAATATACCTTTCGCTGTTGTTGAAGATCACACTTATTGCCGACTAGTACTAGAGGAATGTCCTCGTTGGCACGCACGCGTGATATTAGTTTCCTATACTCCATCGTCTCTTGAAAGCTGTGCCTATCTGTCACCGAGTAGCATATCATGAAACCTTCGCCGCATCTCATGTATTGCTCGCGCATCGCCGTAAATTCCACCTGTGTACAATGCAAGAGGATCGTTCCCAATTGTAATAACATTAAACAAAGATACATATAAGAAGAATGTATCAATATATATCACACGATGCTGATTTTGACCATCGTAACATACATAAGAATCTCGAACCTGTCCAGCTGTGTCCAAGATATCCAGTAAAGCTGCCTCGCCATCGATAACCGCTTGCTTCTGATACGAATCCTCTACGAACGAGAGAAAAAAAGATATCGTTAAACAATTATTAAACAAACTTGAGCAGTGCTCTCCTGGCATTTCATCAACTCACCTATAGTGGGATCGTGATAATTGAGAAACCTGTGACTGACAAACTGTAAGGTAACAGCTGAAAAGCGAATCATCGTCACAAAATGCGATTCAAATATATAATGTTAAACGCTTTGATTAATCTTAATCGTCCATATATATAATACCTGATTTGCCGACACCACCGTCGCCCAGCACCACGATCTTGTAGACCCTTAGTCCACCCCTGGTGGTGGGCTGCGTTATCACTGGTACAACATCGTCCCCGCCGTTGCAGGCGGCGATCTTGTCCACCTGGGTGTCCACCGCCGCGGACATTTCCCTGCCGATTGGTCGACGTGCGTGCACGTTGACCTGCGTGCTTAGCGCCTACGAGAGCGCCGACATACTTGACCCTCGGCAAAGCGACTGACACACTTGATCGCACCGTATCGAGGCGATTCGTTACTAGATGACACACCCGTGTTGTTGTTGTTGTTGTGAATCGTTGCTGCTCCGCGATGAACGTAGGAAAGGATGACGTTACTCATGTTTAACGTCGTGGAAGAGGAATTTGGTTGATCGTTAATTTAGATCCTCGCGACCGGCATGGCTCGTCGAGAGGGCGCGCACCTGATCTCGTCAGCCGGTCAACCGGATGATTCGCACTCAATCGAGGGGAACGTGACAGCCGCGAGGCTGATCCGATTGCGATCTGAGTGCGCACGCGTGCGCTGAGGACCGCGTCGGTAATGTCGGTATCTGCCGTACCTTGGTATCGATTCTATAATTCAAGGGAATATTATAAAAACGAACAAATTTACTAGAAAATCTATGATTTCATTGGTCCAAATTGGTAGCAAATTTGTTCATTTTTGTAATTCTTAACCATTTAAATTATAGAATCGATACCAATCTCTTTAACGAAGATTTTACAAATAAATTTATATATATAATTATATGTATATATAAGAATTATGAAAAGAAATAACAATTTTATATGATAACACACAGTTCAACAAAAAAAAAAA
>JBCAUJ010000002.1:7841019-7854644 GCA_038406275.1 Cataglyphis albicans | reverse complement strand
AATTATATGTATATATAAGAATTATGAAAAGAAATAACAATTTTATATGATAACACACAGTTCAACAAAAAAAAAAAAGTCGAAACGGAACTAGTCGTTTTATAGGTTTTTGGACGCTGAACATGAATCCCATTTTGAAGATGCTCTACGTCATAGAATTTTGAGAAATTTGCAATTAAAGTTGCAAAAAGGGCTCTTTTCACAAATTTTATCATATTAATATTTAGGTCATTGACGATTTATTAAATAATTTTATCATTAAATAAATCGAAATATTTTTACTAATAATTGTATTTATTTTTAAAAGATAATATATAATAATAAAGATAAATTGCAGTAATTGCAGTACAACTTTAATTTCTAACGCTCAGATGAATTAAACCATTAAATAACCATTAATAACACCATTTATTCAGTTTTCGATAAAAATTTTCAAGCTGTGATTCCAGCTATTTTTTCGTCAACTTTAATAAAGTCCTATATATTATAATATAAGATTATATTATTCTATATTATATTATAATATAGGACTCTAAAACTTAATAGTCTTGCGGTGGAAATAACTTTTATTCTTTACTATTATTTTTCTCTTCTTCAAAAGATTAAATGTACATTTTATGTCGCTTAACTGTACATTTAATTTCAATGTTTATTTCAATTTAAACAGAAAAGCATTATTCTTAAATAATATTATACTACATATTTTTAATTATATTTTAAAAATAATATTCTTTTATTTTTAAATAATATAAAAAAATATAATATTATATAATAATACATACATGCATATATATACAAATAATTACATATTTATATTTGTGAACAAATCTATGTTTAAATCCTCAGTTAGCTTCCGCCCAATTAATGGAGCAACAGGAAATAATAGTTTCCTTAATGACATTTTCCAAGTAATTCATATGTTGTAAATCTTCGTATTTTATTGGGGTAGATTTTGGAGTTTTGGTAAATTTCCCGCAATTCTTTATACACCTTTTCCTTTTATAAAATTAAATAAAATGCTTGCGTAAAATTAATTATGTAAATATAAATACATGTAAAATACATATATATCATAAAATATATACATATCGAAATACTAACAAAAGCATTAAAATTTCATAGATTGTTCTACTATTTCTTCTGAATATTTCTGCACAATTCTATTACTGATTTGGATATTATTTAAATTTAAAGTTACTATTGATTCTTATGAAAACTCGCCTATTGTAAAACTTATTGACAAATTTGACAAAGAAAAAATATGTCCAATGAAATAAAAATTTTTACATATATTAAGGAAATTCTAATAAATATTTGTGCAAAACTTGATTTAGATCCACTAATTTGCTTAAAAGTTATTCACTAAAAATTGTAGAAAAATATTATCTGTCTCTTTTTCTCTTTCTGCAAATTATTCGTTTTTCATTATTTTTTGCCGTTGATTTCAGAGGATATTCACGATCAAAAGTTTTTGCCACAAATTAGGAAAAATATTAATTACAACTATTTTCTTTTACGAAGACGTCAAAATCCATATTATTTTGATACTTTAATTTTTTTTATAACTCGAATTTATTTAAAAAAATTTTTAAACAGTATAAACGTAGAAACATGTTTTTTTTTTAATTTTAACAATTTTTTGCTACTATTGTATATACAGAACATCCTTAGAACATTCTACTCACTATAACGATGAAAAAAAAGTTATATAAGTAAAAACGCTTCCTTTCCAAGTTGTAAATATTTTTTATTTAAATCGGACAATATGCTTCACATCAACATTTCATGAATTGTTTTTCTATTCACTTTCTATTAGTAAAATTCCTTGCATTTTTATTTAATGAGGAAGATTCTCATTTATAATACTCCTATTGCTACTATGAAAATATTCCTAAATCATATCACTTTGTGTAACAAAAAATACTTCGAAATACTCTGAAATACTCCGGGAATTTTGACAATCGTGCGAAGCTGCATTAATCATTATATATAAAATAAAAAAAATATATATATATATATATATATATATATATATATATACACAGGGTGTCCGGTGTCAATAGCATCAAACATCGTATGCAGATAGAGCAAATAAAACTAAGGAGAAAAATCATGTACCACTTTTTTTTTATAACGCTTAATAAGAGAGTTATTATTGAATAAAGTCTGACCAATCATCGCCGATCTTTAGCCAGACGCACGTCAGTGAGGCACTATAAACAGCTGAGCGCTCACGCACACTTGCCGCGGCTCATTGGTGTACGTCCAGCTAAAGGTCTGTGCTCCAAACGCGTGCTCATTCACCAATACTTTTTAATTAATATTTCCATAATTGTTGCGAAAATTGCAAAATGATCAAGGACTATTCTGATTAGTTTACTGTCCTCGACCTACTCATGAGTGTTGGCATAATCTTTGTAGGATACCTTGTGTGTGTGTGCGCGTGTCGCGTGCTCGAAATAGAAATAAATGCAGTCCCGCGAAAAAAATTGCAACAATTTAAACGCTGACAGCAACACATTGACGAAAACAAGCGTCTTTACATTAAATCCAGGTCAAACCAATGACAGCATCTTATATTCCCCTTAAAACCATACAATTTGTGTTCAAAACGTTTTTCTCTAAAATGCTTAGTTTTTGAAAGAAAAGAGGTATACGGATAGTCTAGGACACCCTGTATATAAATTTAAAATATAAAATATTATACCGGGTATCCGAGAAGTAAGTGACCAATCAAAACATATGAGGTAGATTGAATTAAATTGAGTCGAAAAGTTCTGAATTATCTTTTTATGTAACGGATTATTATTGAATAAATCTGGCCAATCAGCGTCGATCTTTAGCCGGACGCACGTCGATGAGCCTAGTAGTGTGTGTGAGCGTTCCGCTGTCCGTAAGCCTGGATCTGCAATGGGTTCAATAAGTCTCAAGTCATAAGAACTTGATCAATCACAGTCAAATGTAAGGAGAATAATCATCAATTGTTATTGATAATTTTCTTAAGGCTCTACACCTATTGCAGATCCGGGCTTAAGGCCGTATTACATTACGGGCTGCGAGCTAATAGTTGCAAATTGACCAATCGGAGCGAAGTAGGTTGTCAGCTGCGTAACTGTCAAATAAACCATAACCTCAACCGCAACTGAGCCCGCAATCCGTAGTGTAATACGGCCTTTAGAATAAGCTCAAAAGGATGCCGCCATATCTCGGTCTCGGGATGCATTTTATGGTTCCTCGGTGAGAGGTGCTTCGGTGAGAGCAGGTGAGAGTCATGTATAAAGGAACGGGGAAACGTATACGAACGTGAAGTGTTGGGGATATAATTTGAACGATGATGCTAATTTATTCGCGAGAGGTGAATCGAGATGACTCTTTACTGCTCTGAAGCGGATTAATCTGACATCTATCATTGAACAATCGTAAGGCGCATTCTTCGAACGGAGGTTATAAGGCGCCTAATTATAATAAATATCATCGGTATACAAAACACTATGAGGAATTTTTACAAGGGTGCGAGAGTGAGCACCACGTGTCTACACAAATGTCAACTGTACACAGCTGTTTCGCCTGGACGACTCTCGCTCGCACGCCCTCATCTACTGGCGTATCGTTTGACGGATTGTTACCTAGACGTGGAGAACATATGGAGGAGATTTTAACAATTGCACAGCGTTATGCGTGGCTACTCGTCTCCTTTGACTAGGCGTTGCACGCAAAAGGGTGGTCTCGATCCTTGGAAGGACACAGGGATTATTCCATATTCTCAAATATCATCGAACAGGGTACAAAGGTTTCGAGATTAACAGTAGCCCGAGTAGGATAATCAAAGTTAGCGCAATCAACTTCTTAGGACAGATTTATAGTTAATGTATACATATATTGTATATATATATATACATAGATATATATATAACGGTAAGTTAATTTCGATTACAAAAATTTTGTTCAGATTTTATATTTATGATATACTGAGATGTGAAATCTATATTTTTCAGAATCTTTATGTACATTTTGTCATGTGACATAAATATTAGTCAATTGCTATAGTGTAGGTGTCATATAGAAGGTCACGCTGTACACTGACAAATGACACATGCGCCAATATACAATCTAGCAATTAGATTGATAGCGAGATAAGCAGAAAAAGAAACAATGTCAGTTCCTTCTTGCTCGACGAGTAAAGAGTCGGATAATGTAAATACTAAGGAAAAAGTTACGTATGAAAAATGGGAACGTTTTAATAATTGGATACATTGTATATGTATTGTTACTTTTGATCTAGAATTAGGTCAAGCTATAGAGGTACGATAATATTATTTCACTTTGCTTTAACTAAAAAATAAAATTTTCTTTTGTGCATTAATCTTTCATTTTATTAATATTTTTTTTACAATAGGCAATTTATCCGAATCATATTAAATTATCGGAGCAAGAGAGATCCAATGTCTGTTACTTAGCCTTCCCTGATTCCAATTCTGGTTGCATGGGAGACACTCAATATCATGTTAGAATAAGACAAAGCGGCAAAATGATGCAAAAAACCAGTGCACTCGAGGAATACGATAGAAAATCACCTTCCTTTCTACAAACTGATAGAGATTATTATTGGGGATATGTATATTTTCGGCAAGTGAAGGATAAGTCATTACCGAGAGGATATTTTCAAAAGGTTCGTGTTGCTATAAAAATGATTATTATCATTCGCTTAAATTCTGCGACCAATCGGAAAATCGCGCTTTCAGAGTGTTGTTATAATTACGAAACTGCCGTTCGTTAATCTATTCGGTGAATTGTGCGCTTTAATCGCGCCAGAATTTTTCGAGGCCGGAATGGCGCTCATGGAGGCTGTGGTGCGCGAGATCGATCGGTGGCCTCCTCCAGTTCCAGGACAGATAATTCATTTACCTCTCATTGGTGTTTTATTCCAGGTAAAACAAATGCTAAAAATTATAAAACTGCTTTGTAATATTTACATATAGACTGCATATATTATACAGCATCCAACTGTTACAGACATACATCCCAAATCAAAATTGTAAAGCCACTGTTCCCCCAATTGCTGCCATGGAACACGCACCCAATGTACACGCAACACGAAGACTGATATTGACGTCAGCCTACGAAGGCGACATGTTTCGGAGTTTAGCTAGTGTTATCAGTTATGTACACTTATTGTGGGAATTGGTACTTCTCAGCGAGCCGATCGTTGTAATGGCTAGCTCGCCCACCACATGTTCCGAATTAGTTCAAGCGCTTATAGCGTAAGTATAATGAAATATTCTAGATTATCATCATGTACTTATAATCGAAAAAGAAAGAAAAAAAAAAAATTTTTTTTCCAGCATGATCGCGCCGTTAAAGTACTGCGCCGATCATCGCCCGTACTTCACTATTCACGATTCGGAATTTAAGGAATATACCACGGATTCTCCGACGCCGCCTGCTGTAATCCTGGGTGTGACCAATCCATTCTTCGCCAAGACTCTGCAACACTGGCCGCATATCATTCGGATAAGCAACGGCAGTAACAGCGGTAAGTTCTATGATGCTTATTTATTAGTGGCGTGTGTGTTCAAGATTTGATATTTCAGAAGATCTAAAATATAAAATCAAGAGGTCCGAAAATTTGAAGGTGCTGGATTCCAAGCCTGGCGTTTACACTCAATACAAACCCTTTCTGCAGAAGGACAAGACTATTTTGAAGAAATTGTTCAGGGGTATTCAGACGAAGCGACCGGGCGAGGTACAGACCGCGCTCTTGAAACGCCACTTGATAGAGTTAACCGAGAGCTTTATGATTCCGCTCGAAAGATACATCGCGACTCTCATGCCGCTGCAAAAGAACATATCGCCTTTTAAGGTAAATCCATTTTTTTATTTTAATAATTATAGGATCTCTCTCATATAAAGTGTGATAATGTGATTTCTTTAGGCAACTCCTACACCACAAATGTTCAATCCAGATGACTTCCTAGCTAGCTTAAGTAGCTCCGGTCCCCAATTGACTACAGGTATAAAAGGGGATTGGGTAGGATTATACAAACGGTTCTTTCGATCGCCCAACTTCTCTGGCTGGTTCCACACTAGATATACAGAGTTGAGTCAGCAGTTACAAGCTAAGCAATTGGAAAAATTATCGCAAGCAGTACGTATTAAAATATTGATCTTTTTTTTCTGTATTCTCTCTAATATTTTTGATACATTCGCGTGGATAGGACCTGAAAACGTGGGTGCAGGGAAAGCAAGAGGTAGAGGTAGTCGATATGATTCTTAGGATTCGTCAAAAATTGGAGAGAAGCTGCATCGATGACGTACCAATCGATAATTCAGTGAGAGAGAGATTACGAGAAAGAATAAATGACATTACGCACGTATTGCCAGAAGATTTAAAGGTTATTTTAAAACGAGAATCTTGACAATACGATTACATTATTAGTATTAAAACTCGCTAATGTTATAATTTAGTTTCATATAAGCTGGGCTTGTATTTGAATCAACTCAAAAACTTAACACACATAAGATAATTTAAATATTCCACTCCGTTTTCCTATTTATTATGACGTAAATGATGGGACGATAAAAACGTCAGTTATATTTAAGTATTATAGTTTGAGAATTTATACAATGAATTTTATATAAAAGAAAATATTATCATATATATACATATATTTTGATCTGAAATTTCAAATACTTGCCATAGACAGATTGATGAAATAAATCCACTGTATACGTAAAAGAGATTAACTGCTCAAACATTTTGGATGCTTCAGTATATCACTCAAGTATTTCCATTTCATTTTCATACTCGGAGATATCGTTTATATCGGAATATAACGTTTTGTAAATCTATGTAATACGTATTTCGCGTTTCCTATTTCGCTTGTAATGATTTTCTTTGTAATGCCAACTCAATATAGCTTCCTTCCTCCATTCGATCAAATTATATTGATTAATAATTTTATATTATTTTAATTTGTAATTTTTTTATTATAATTAAATACTGGCAAATACTCTATTATAAGATTAATAATAGGAATCTCATGAGTATATGAATTTCGAATCAAGTGGAATGCATGAGGATCGGGTTGTTAATTGATGTACATACATTTTTTGAAAGATCTGTAAATATTATGGTACAAATGATGTGTAATAAAAATTTATTTTAATACAATATTGTGAATCATTATACTTATATGCAGTTATGTATAAGATATTTACTATACTGAATTATTAAACGAAATATTAACGTATTCCTATAACTTTATTTAGAATATTATAATTAGAATATTATAATATTATAATTGACTGAATGTGTATGTATAATTTTTATATTGAGCATAATTTTATATATTTTATGTGCACATTTATTGTATAATAACATAATGTGTTTTAATGAAAAAGGGCAAAATTTGCATATATAAGGGAGAAAAGGCATTACTTTATAAGAGGTAATATTTCACTTTATTTCATTTCTTACGACTTTTATTATTACATTTTCCCATTACATTAATAATTTCCTCAATAATTTCGTCTTAATGCTTGCGCCATTATATATATATATATATATATATATATATATATATATATTCTCACCATAATATATCCATAATATATTATCATACTTTCAATGGAGTCAACAACATATATATATATATATATATTTATCCATATGTATACGTGTATACATATATATGTATATATTAGATATCGCATGTATGTTCATTTTCTTATTGTTCACGAGCGTGAATGCACACACACACACAATACCGTAGGATAGCTTTATTACACAATTAATTCGCAGAGTCCGCTTTATTCTGCCGAAGTACACCACGATATTTCTAGCCATTTCGCGTTCACCTTTTTGTCGCTTTCGCAGAAAATAAAACGACGTTCTTGCGCGCGGAAATTTAGCGTGCTGTTTTTTTTTTAATATTTTTTTTTATTTTACTCTTCGGCCAGAGAGAGAGAGAGAGAGAGAGAGAGAGAGAGAGAGGAAAGAGAAGGGAAGGTAACTCTTCTCTCGTGATATTTTCATATTTATACAGTTCAAAGGCTTCATTCGAATGAAGAATGCTGAAGGAACTACTCTCGACTCGAGCTCTGCGCATAAATAACGAAGAACGGACAAATTTTTTTTGCAATTATCGTCTTTTTTTTTTTGCATTACTTCGACAGACTTTAGGCCTGAGTGTGAATTGCGTCTCCGAATTAAAGGTATATCTTACAAGTCTTATCTGCCCGACTATCGAGACTAACACGAATGGAAACTTTACAACGAGCTTACTCGGGGAAAGATGAACACGTTCGATGTGAAACGGTGTTTCTGAAAGTGTGTGAGTGGACAATTCCATCTTTTTTTTTTGCGGAATTTATGGTGGGAAAATCGTGTGCTTAAAAAAAAAGAATTTATAAAAATATTCTTTTCTTAGCATACATTTAGCGATAAAAATAATAAATTGATCTATGATATTCAATCAGTGATTTTTGTAATAAAATCGCCACTCGCTCCTATTCAACGCTAAATGTACGATAAAGATGCAGGATTGTTTTTATTCAACAGAATAAATAGAATACTTAAAATTACTTTACAGATTAATGAGAGCAATAAAACTATATAAAAAATATAGTTAAAAATAATTAATCTTTAAATTGGCGTATGTGCGATGCTCAAGTAATGATGTTTTCAAATTTCCATTAATAAATAATTTAAATAAAAATAATTTCTTACGAATAAAAAAAAAAGAAATGTTATCTCGTGTACTTTTCAAGCTAATCTTTTTATTTAAAATTATTTACTTCATTTAATTTAATTTACTTAATAAAGAAGAATAAAACAGTATTATAAAGAGATCATAGTAAGAAAGTATCCCCTTTATTATAATAATAATTTCATAAATTAGATAAATTTTTGATAAAATAGCCAAATTTCACTCTCTCTGCTGTTTCTACTTAATTAAAAAAAAAAAAAAAAAAAAAAAAAAAGAACGTTAAAATGTGGATGAGTTTTTTTAACTCTTACATATGAAATTAATAATCATAATAAGCGGTATTTGTGTTTATTTATTTGTTTATACGCTACAAATGGTTTCATTTAAGATACAGCGATATTCCACGAGAAATTCACACACATAAAATGTGTACTAAAATTAAACTTACTAGAGATTCTAAAATATATTTTCTTCCGAGTCCCACCATAAATTTGGCCTCTTATTCTGATCGTTCACATTGATTTAACATTTGTTAATCTTTCCGCGCGTTCTTCATCTTATCACATTCATGTATCATTAACATTATGATAACAATCGTGAGCTTTAAGTAGCTTACAGTATTTAAGCCGTAGCTGCGCTCGCATACGTAATAAATTTCTCTCTTACTATCCGAAATCCGTTTGTCTGCACGGAGAAGATATCCAGGATAAAGCTTATTGTTAGCATCGCATATCTAATTCTAAAATTTATGCGCTATACATATTATTATATAACATCTAAATTAATATCTAAATTAGATATTAATTTAGATATTAATAGAGATAAATTATATTATAGATGGATATCTATAATATTAATTATCTATATTATAAATGGATCTATAATATCTAATTGATTAATTAGACGAAATTATTTAAAACCGTAGCCTTTTTATGAAACGCGATATTTTACTGTCGCAAAAAGTCTCTCTCCGTCTGTGAATCAGCTGTTTCTTCTTTCTGTCTCTTCTATGGCAGAGGACGATTGGACGGTATGTCGCGCAGCGAATAATCGCATCACCAACGAAATGTCGATTCTGGGATACGTAATTAATCTGCAAAATTTCATTTCCGTCGCTTTTAATTTACGATTATGAACAATATAGTGCAATATAAATGTGTACATATACATATATATATAATTATATGTGAACGCAATAAGATTTATTCTTGCAATATTTCGTCCGTACAGACAACACGTCTCGTTCTTACATTTAACTTTGACACGATACAAATAACATAACAATCCCACAATTGACAAATTAAAGACATTCTTCTCTTAGTATCATCATCATCGTCACATACATATTTCATCGGAAACATACACGCAAAACGCTTATATCGCTAAATCTAGTGCCTTTCTCGTTTTTTTTTTTCTTTTTTTTAGCCACAGATACAAAATATCATCCGTCGAGCCGAAGCGGTTCTCGCGTTATCTTTGGCATGCTCCTTCGTGGAATGACGTCACATTTTGCAATCGAAATAATTGTTGACCTTAATAATGACATATGCGCTGGGATTGAAAACAAAAAAACGACGATCGGTGGCGCATTTATGTTTGCGTATCATTATTTATTTTTCTTGCAAAAGAAGAATTCTTCATTTCCTCTTTTTCTTCTAAAGAAGAATTTTCTTCTGAAGAAGAAAAAGAAGAAAAAGACTTCTTCTTTTTCTGAAAGAGAAAAAAAACTTTCTTCAGAAGAAGAAGCTTTCTTCTTCTTTTTCTGAAGAAGAAGCTTTCTTCTTCTTTTTCTGAAAGAGAAAAAAAATTTTCTTCTTCAGAAGAAGCTTTCCTCTTCTTTTTCTGAAGAAGAAGCTTTCTTCTTCTGAAGAAGAAGTTTTCTTCTTTTTCTTCAGAAGAAGCTTTCTTTATTTTCTGCTTCTTCCTCTTCAGAAGTTTTTTCTTCTTCTTCAAAAGAAGCTTTCTTCTTCTTTTTCTTCTTTTTCCTCGGAAGAAATTTTTTTTTCTGGCATATTAAAAGAAAATTATGACGAGTTTCCAAAATTATTTTGTAGCAGAAAGTGCGCTGCCGATCATAGCAATCGTCGAACCGCATTCGAAACCTATGTCCTTCGGCACACGGCAGTGTACAATTTATTTCGAATTATTAATTTATTTTGAAGAGAATCGTCGATCCTGCGGTCACGATGAAGAGCGGTCGACCCGTACGTGTTTCCGGGTACGTGTTCAAATTAATTAATTTATATATATATATATATATAATTTATATATATAAAATCACGTAATTTTGAAAACGATATTTTAATGTTATATTTTCAACGTTATATATTCTCGGACAAGATCGTCCGATAATTGACACAAGTCTGTATGTGATGTTGATTAATTCACATACCCTTTAGCACGGATCATCGTTTTGTAATTCGAGGATAGAAGTAAGAATGTTTTCACGATCATAAGAAAATATAATCGCATAAATGTACGATTAGTCTTTGTTTTCTTTTTTTTTTCTTTTGCCTCGAGTTACAAAATGGCGGTCGTTATCGTGTTTATCGTGTTCATCGTGCTCGTGAATCGCAAAGAATTCGCGCTGTTTCGGGAAAAAAAAGGGAAAAAAACAAGAGAAACTCAATGGAGAGATGACATTTCTATCTCTCTCTCTCTCACTCCCACTTTTGCTCCTTATAATACAATCTCCAAATTTTTGCATCACTACTTTTGGCGATTTTCGGTCCGTATCGTTGCGCCTTTGACTCTTTTGTCTTGTCCTGTTCTTCGTTTCCCGAAGACACAAGCCGATCCTCAAAGAATCACGCGTTATCTTTTATATTCGCGTTTTCTTTCCTCAGGAGATGGATCGGCGATGGATCGAGATGACAAAGAGAACTCCTTTTCCAGGCGGCTCTTTGTAACTCGACGAAAGGAGGCCTTCCAGTCTTTCAAAGTCGACGCGGAAAATAAAGGAAGCTAACGAAGCGCAGCTTCTCATGTAAAGGAAAGGCCAGCGAAAAAAAGAAAAATCCCGTATCAATATAACGGCGATTAAAAATCATTATCTTCTTGAATAGCGCGCAAACTCCGTGTAACAAATGAAGAAAAAAATCTGGAGTGGAATCCTCTAACGAAAAAAATTTTGTAGCGAAAATGTCACATTAATTTTTTTTCTCTCTCACACGTGGATAAAGATAGATTCTCTCTTCTCAGAAAACCGCATTATGACATTTCATCTCGCAGAATTAACGCATACCATATATATCCTCTTAATCCATCGTCATATCGACCTCCCGTAGAAGAAATAATTGATCGATGATTCGCTTCATCTCGGAGCATCGCTTCATACTTCGCTTCTTCTCCTTCTGCGTCGAGGAGTGGGGGGGTGGTGGTGGGGTGGAGGGGGGGGGGTGGAGATTGACGAGAGAGTATAATAAACGTAATAAACACGTACAAAAACAAATCCGCAAATTTCTCTCGATCAGAGAGAATGTTTCTAACGCGAGCTCGCCGATCTTGCCGGTGATATCAATATGAAGAGATCCCATTTATCCGGTCACGAGGAGGATCTTCTCTTCGGTTCATTTGAGATCCTCGTCGTCCTCGTTAGCGAGCAGCTCGTCGATGTGCTTCTCCCAATCATTATCGTTCACCGTGACATCTTTCGTAGCGATGCTGCTGTCATTGCTCTTCTCGTGACTGCCACCTCCGCCCGTTACAACCTCGTAATCCTTTAGCTCAGCCTCCAATTCACGTTCCCAATCTTCTTCTGCGGAGAGGCACAAGCAGCGTTGTAGCTATTTTGCAGAGAGGGGCCGGCACTCTGGTCTTGTTTTGTCTGTCTGTTTTGCGTGTCGATGCGTTTGTATTTCCGCGCTCTCTGAGTATCTGAGGTTCTCGTGCGCGGAAATAACAGTGCGTGTAAAGTGTGTAAATGTGTAAAAATGTATGCGTGTTTTAGAGTCGGGATCGTGAGGATGAGAGGGATGTGAGGGGGAGGGAGGAGGGAACGAAAAATTAAAATTATAGGAACGGAGAAATCAAAAAGGCGGAAAGAGAAAAAGCAAGAACACACGAAACGGAAGCGAAAAAGAAGGGCGGCGATGTCCTTTCTTTTTGCTTCAAGAGCTTGAATTCGGTTCGTTAAACGCGTTGACGATACGATTAGTAGCCTGAGAGAGAGAAATAAAGATAGAGGAGTGAGAAACGTATTACGTGATTATATTAAGAATGATAAAGAAATATCGTGCGCTTCTTCCAAATCTTTGGATGCGAACGACAAAGATGACTACACTGTAAAAAATTTTCTAAAAATACATATTTTTGTCTGAATTTTCAGATATGGATATTCGAAGGAAGTTTCAATTAATCTGTTTGAATCATGAGAGTCGTTTTTTTTTAAAGTTCGGAAAAGTTTGTCTGAAAATTAAAGTGTGTCTGAAAATTCAGACAGTGTGTCTAAAAATTCAGATAGTGTATCTGAAAATTTAAATAGTGCATCTGAAAATTCAAATAATGTATTTAAAAATTCAGATAGTGTATCTGAAAATTCAGACAGCATTCTGTCTGAAAATTCAGATAGCATCCTGTTTAAAAATTCAAACAGTGTGTCTGAAAATTCAGATAGTGTATCTGAAAATTTAAATAGTGCATCTGAAAATTCAAGCAGCATCCTGTCTAAAAATTCAGATAGCATCCTGTCTGAAAATTTAAACAGGCTGTCTGAAAATTCAGACAGTGTGTCTGAAAATTCGGATAGTATGTGAAAATTCAAATAATGTATCTGAAAATTCAGATAGTATCCTGTCTGAAAATTCAGACAGCATTCTGTCTGAAAATTCAGATAGCATCTTGTTTAAAAATTCAAACAGTGTGTCTGAAAATTCAGATAGTGTATCTGAAAATTTAAATAGTGCATCTGAAAATTCA
>JBCAUJ010000002.1:7829525-7840919 GCA_038406275.1 Cataglyphis albicans | reverse complement strand
TCTAAAAATTCAGATAGCATCCTGTCTGAAAATTTAAACAGGCTGTCTGAAAATTCAGACAGTGTGTCTGAAAATTCAGACAGTGTGTCTAAAAATTCAGACAGTGTGAAAATTCAGATAGTATTCTGTCTGAAAAATCAGACAGTGTATGTAAAAATTCAAATAGCATTCTGTCTGAAAATTCAGATAGTATCCTCTCTGAAAATTCAGACAGTGTGTCTGAAAATTCAGGCAGCATTTTGTCTGAAAATTCACAGCTTGTCTGCAAAAAAGCTGCAGACCCTTTATCTGAAGTTTTAGTCAATCTTTTACAGTGTACCTGTCATCGACTATATTAGTTCTCACTGGAAAATAACAGCGAATTACTGGGAGAAATAGCTAGTTGATCACATTAACGCTTAACGTATATTTGTTACAAAAATGACCGACTCGCGCAATTATAAAAGTAATTAATCGCGACTTAAACGCCTCGAAATGCAATTATCGAAGCAACTTGCTAGTATCAGTATATAATTCTAAATAAGCTAAAACCAGAGGTGCCCGAAGCTGCGATGCTATATAGATGAATAAAAAACTAACGATAAAATCAATATGGTATATATGTATATTGTATATATATGTATATTGATATAGTGGATGAACTTTCATGCAATTATTTTAAAAGGATTCCTTTAAAAAAAAAGGAGTCTAAAAAAAGATAGATTAAATTTGTGTGACGTATAGCTCGTCTCGATAAAGTATCACATATGAAATTTTAATATAATATACAGGGTGTGTCCACTTAAAGCTTGTAAAAAAATTCCTTAATCTTCCAAGTATTTAAGTTTTATTCAAAAAATTCCAAGCAAAGAGAATATTTAAAAAGTTTTTTGAAAATAAGTTTTTTTTGCTATATGAGTTTTTTAATATTTTTCACTTATACAAAGAAAAAATATAGAGCTACTTAAGTGCTAAATTTGCAAATGTATAAAAAAAAAAAAAAAAAAAAATTAAAATTTAATTTTTTATATAAAATTACAATAAGGAGAGAGAATATGTGTTACACATTCTATATTCTGTTAAGATCGAATTATATAAACAAAGAGATAGATATATATTTTGAACACAATTCATTTGGTTTATAAAGGCAAAATTATCAGAGATAATTTTTTAAAAATTCCTCGAGTTAAAATATTCCACGAGAATATCCTGATTTTTCCAGGTATAAAAAAATTTCTGAGAATAGTAGATTTCATATTATTTCTGTGGAATAGACACCCTGTATAGTTTTTTTTTCTTTTTTTTTATTACAAAACGCGTTAGATTGAACAGTTTCGGACACCACTTTTCGGTTAAATCAAATTCATCGTGTAAGCGCAAAATTAATTTAATTATCGTATATACATTATCGTATATACGAATAAAAGTATTAGTAATAAGCATTAATAAATACGCGGCTTCTATCTAATGACGCGAAGCCTTAAATAATACTATCTTACGGTGCGTTTCTCTAGTCGCTCTTTGTCTCCGTACGCACTATAAAAAAATTTTCTATAAATTCAGAGATATTTTTGTCTGAATTTCCAGATCTGGGGTGTCTAAAAAAAATTTCAGTCGATCATGAGAGTCATTTTTCTGAAAGTTTAGGAGAGTCTATTTGACAATTGAAGCGTGTCTGAAAATTCAGACAGCACTCTGTTCGAAAATTCAGGCAGTGAGTCTGCAAAAAAACCTGCAGACACTTTGTCTGAAGTTTCGGTCAATTTTTTTTACAGTGCGTATGCTTCGACAACTAAAACGAGCTCGCGAATTATCCTAAAACATAGCTTACAAAAGTAGAGTTGCTCTTTCGTCTCTTAAAAAAAGAAAAAAAAAGTTCGTCTCTCGCTTGAGATGTCGCCTTTTTTTTTTACGGAATGACACGAAATACTGAAAATGCTTCGTAAAATGCTTGCGTTCGCTCTCCCCGGCTGTTCATCGATTTGTCCTTACTTGCGTCTCGTATCGAGCCGAGAGAAAAAAAGAAAGAGAGAGAGAGAGAGAGAGAGAGAGATAGAGAGATAGAAAGAAAAAGAGAGAGAGAGGGAGCGATATTTCGATATCCTGCGGATAATCGAAGTTCGTGCATCGGGAAAAAGTGTGCAACCGGGAACCGAAAGCCATAATTCAGTTGTCACCGGTTTTATCGCAAACTGCTCGAACCAAAGGCGAATAATCCGATATTTTCGCGAACGGGAATTTATCACGTGACGTTTTCGATTATTATGTTCGAAAATTATGTTAATCAATGCGAGAGAAACACAACTGCTGCGTGTAAAAGAGATGCGGAAGGAGATCCGTCCATTATCTTATCTCGCGATAAACATCTCTACGGATGCTTTTATTTCTATCTTTTATTTTCAACTTTAACGTTTCAAATATAAAGATGAAAAAGTCCTGTATATATATGTACGCATATTAAAAGCCTGCGAATTTAAATTTACATATATTCGTACGTGAAATGTACACATATTTAATAATTAGTTTTTTTTTTCTTAACTAAACAAGGGATCAAGCTTATATATACGATGTCTCGTAATCAATGCAACGGGAAGGTAATAATTGTACATGAAAAAAATCAGAACCCTTTCGAGAAAATTGACTCGAGATATTTGGAAAATTGATAGCTTACTTAAGTTTTTTTCAGTAAATAACCTTGTATCATATATAACGTTAAATTTATCTGTGGAATGGTTATTAATAATTTAGATAAATATAATTAAACAAATACATTTTAGCTAAATATAAAAAGGCAACATTCTGTTTACTAAAAAATAATTTAAGTTAAAGAAAAATTTGTATGTTAAAAATTATTAAATTTTTAATTTAAAATTAACTATTTAATTTAAACTTTAAATTTAAAATTAATTAATTTAATTTAAACTTTAAATTTAAAATTAATTAATTTAATTTAAACTTTAAATTTAAAATTAATTATTTAAACTTTAAATTTAAAATTAATTATTTAATTTAAATTTTAAATTTTAACTCTTTGATAAAAAATATATTTTTATGCATAATTAATAGTCACTATTATGAGATAAATTCAATAATATATAACAAGATTATTAAAGATCTCATTCGAGCTTAGAAAAGCTTATGACATCAATTTCCAAAGTCGAATTAAATATCTCATGAAAAGACTTTATTCATTTTCAATTCATCTTTCCACGTAAAATCATTATTTTTTCGATTGTATTATCAATTGTATCTTGTATATTTATTTCAATCTCTCTATATTATATAAATACTCTATCTCTCGCATATATACAGGGTGTCCCAGAACTGGCGGAAAAGTTTTTAATGACAGTTTCTTCATGAAATTCTAAGCCAAAAAGCTCTTTACAAAAAAGTAATCCAATCGTATACCGCGGCGATGCATTTGTGTATTTTGTTTACGTACTAGATGCATTTGTGTATTTTGTTTACGTACTAGATGAAGTCTTTAAACATGGGATGTGCGGGATATTGATTAGATTAACAAATGACAAATGTAAAATAAATAATTATTAAATAACAAATTAAACATAATTTCATCAATAAATAAATTAATTAATTAGTTACTCAACTTAAATTAGTTTCTCATATTTTTCCGTGTTTAAGGATTAAGTAACTAGTAGTAAAACAGAATAAATCAATAATGAATAAATAATAAATAATTAAATGTAGAGTAATAAGAAAAAAATAATAAATAATTAAAAGTAAAAAATAATAAGAAATAATAAATCAATAATAAATAAATAACAAATAATAAATTATTAAATGTAGAATATTGTAGAATAAAAAACATGCATCGCAGTGGTACACGAGTCATGAGTCAAACATGGGCGTGCCGATCCTGATCGCGCGAATTTCATGCGCTCCCATACGTCAACTTCAATGCCTCATCATTCAAATTCTATTCATCGGATCACTTTTTCGTAAAGAGCTTTTTGACTTAGAATTTCATAAAGAATCTGTCATTAAAAACTTTTGCGCCAATTCTGGGACACCCTGTAAGTAAATAAAGTAAATAAATGTTACCGCCAACTCAAACGATTTCAATCCATTTAATCATCACGGTATATTCAATCGACCTAACCTTTCTTTTGATATGATACTCTTTACAGAAAATTGATACTCGTGTTTCTCGTCTAACGCATTCCCCACGTGCATTTCGTAGAATCTTCGCGTGCAAATCGTTTCCATTCGTCTCGTCCGCTCAAAAAAAAAAAAAAAAAAGAAAAGAAAAGAAAAAAATTCGCAAAGCGTAATTAATTTTATTTTTCACCTTTCTCCGATAGATGGCGCTCCGTGAAAATGAATCACACCCCCCAATCGGCCGCGTCGTATTTTTGCGGAGGAAAATCGCTACAACAGTTACATTCAGCGGTGCTGGATACGGGTATCGAATTATAGCTCGTTTCCCGGTGAAACACGTATTGTCATTCAATGAATTTATGCGGCGGCGCGATAAAAATCCGATCGACCTCCTCCGCCGTGGCAATAATTCTCCCGCTCGCGAAACTTGGCGCGCATCACGTACAATCTATCGAAATTTTGTTTTATTCCCTTGCAAAAAGGAATTTTTCCCTCGCGAAACGTCTAATTTATTCGCACGCGATAATACGTTTGATGTACTACCGGAAGGTGAGAAATTATACGGGAGGAAATTTTTCGTATTAATAGCGCGCCGCGGCATTTCTATTTTATGTAAAGTAATAGCGTGTGTATATATATATATATATATATATATATATATATATATAATTGTAATACATATATATATGTATATATATATGTGTATATATATATATATTTGTATATATATATATATATATATATATATATATTTATACATATATTTTTCTTTTTTTTTATTTCTTAGATCTCCATTTAATTAATCACTTAAGATACACCTATGATTAAGTTGCGTTTTTTTTTTTTGCGCACCGTAGTATATATATATATATCTCGCGTTTTATCAATGACTGCCTTTATTCTTCCCACTCATTTATCTTCAAAGATGCGTCTAATTGTTTTAATTACACGTTTACAAAGACACGGAGAGAGAATCGAGAAACGGGTTAGATTATTTGGAATTGATATAGAGAGAAAGAGTGAGAGAGAGAGAAGGAGAGAGAGAGAGACAGAGAGACAACAGCAAAACAGACAGAGTATCCTTTTGTAATTCGGTCCGGTTGTTTATTTTCTTTCTGATAGATTCCTCATTCTCTCGCACGAACTCCCTTCTTTCTATTCTTATTACATCTATTTTATTTGTTGCGCTCGCGCGCGCGTAACGTTTCGACGAGACGACTCTTTTCATCCTCTTCTTTCTTTTTTTTTTTTTTATTTTCTCCTTCGAGTCTTTCATTTTCGCGATTCGACGACGCATCTCTAACGAGCAAGTGTCAGGTAAAATTTCACACAAATACATTCTTTTTACTCTCGACATCAATATCCAAAAATAAAAAGAAATAAAAACACGTACTATTCGATATTTGGAATTAAATCCCGAAAATTGAAATATTTTTTTCAAGCACGTGTGCGCGGCCAAATTTACTTATTTATTTATTTTTTTTTTCTTTTTTTTTTTTGATGAAAAAATACGCTCCTCATCGGAATATAAAAACAAAAAGCCTATAAAACCCGTTCATTTGAGACCTGCCTACGTAAAAGTAAAAAAAAAATTTCTTAATAACAATGAAAAAGATGAAACAATTATTTTGCGTGAAAATTTATCTCCGTTATAGTTAAGCTTATTTTCTTCCAATGACAGATTCCTGGCTGTCTAATTACGACACGACTAGCCGTTCTTCTTAAACTGACTCCGAAATTGTTTCCTCTTTTTCACGCGATTACTTTATGTCACGTCCCGGGAGCGTTTCGCTTTTTTAAGCCCGCTAGCTTCCTCTCATCGATTCGAATCTGCATTCAGCCGAGGTGATCCTTGCGACTGGCACGGGATCGCGTCGACTGCCAGATCGATTGTAGCGAAACAAACATTCGTCTCGTGGGAACGTTCGTGCCCAGGAGCGGCTTCGCGTGACGGAGAAACAGAAAATTAAAAAAAAAAAAAGAAAAGAAAAAGAAAACGGGGAAGAGGAGAAGACAGAGAAAGAGGCGAGAGGAGGTTTGGTATACCGCTAAGAACTGAAAAATGTCAGTTTTCGAGAGCGGAAAGCATGTACATCTCTGAGGGGGTGTGCTTTGGATAATGGCATTTGGGGGGCACTCTCCTCTTCTTTTAGGCTGTTGACAAAATAGAATGAAAAGCGGTCGTTTAGTTCAGAACGTCCATACAATAGAGAAAGAAAAAGAAAAAGAAAAAAAAAAAGAACGAGAGAGACACGTTCAAGACGCAACAGACGTTCAAATACGACGACAACATGACATATGACACATGACATATGACGCGTTGGGAAGGAAAGACACGTCGTTGTCATACAAACTCACAGAGAATTCGGAAACAAGCAATCTCCTAAAGAAAGCGCAGACAGGAAGATCGAAGATCGGATACACAGAGAGACTACGTAAAGAAACGACACTAGGCGTGGTCAAGGTGTAACACTAAGAGATTAAGGTCAGGCTTCTCACTTGGTGGCACACACTAATTTCATACTCACGAGGAGAGTACTCTTGGACCGTGTCGTGGCACAGATCGAGCTCTCGCATCGATCACCTTTTTTGGTGACCCGTTTCCATTTTGTTGGCGAGATCAATGAATGGTACTCTTTCTCTCTCTCTCTCTTTCTCTCTCTCTTTTTCCCTCTTTCAACAAGGAATAGTTTTCAAGAATTGCCATTTCTCGATAAGAAGTTCAAGCTATAAAATGACTGATGATATTATTTGAAACGGTCTTGTATTATTTACTTCAAGATACAATTTGCAGAGTGGCCAATCATGTACTTTGTTTCAAATATTGCTTTTTCTTTTTATTACATTGAATACAATCTGAATTTTTATTGACGACAAATTCATGGAAAGTTCATGAAAATTTCATAGAAAAGGAGACCATTTTTTCAACACAATATTGCAATAGAAGAGCACTAGAATATCATTCGTTGATCGCCAACAAATGAAAAACGGCGCCGTTACGTAATTAAACAAATCTTCGTTGGTGGTCGTAACTAAGGAAGATTGGGAGAACGAGGGATCTAAGGTATCTTTTCCAGACTCGCGTCGCTACAGACTCGATCTGCCAATTGTATGACTTCCCATCAGAAAGGAAAATCTCAGGGCAAAGTCTGCCGGAATAGTTATCGCTAAAAAGATGGGCAGATCTCATCTGAGGCGAACGCAAAAGTTGACGACAACCAACGATCAAACAAACTGACCTTTCGGCGGCTGCATTCCCAGCTTTCTCATCCCCTCTCGGACCTCCTCGAGGTCTGTGTCCGAGACCCTCATGGTATCGGACACGAACTCGTGACCTGGTGAATCGGCCAGCGTGCTGTTACTGCCCGTTGTCGTGGCACCCGGGGTGGTTGTCTGGCCAGTGGTCATTTGAACTGTTCGCAAGACAACACTGACGGCTAAACTAAACGGGTAGGGTGTGTGTAAGTGTGTGTATGTGTGTGTTTATGTACATAAGGATGCGTGTATGTATTTATGTACAACATTGGCGTGTATGTATCTAAAGTTAGCGCTAGGTCTACCGATTTCGCAAACGCAAACGATCGATTAGTTGGTATAAAAAGTCGCGCTCGTTCGTCGAGATCGATCGCATCAGTTCCAGCATGAGAATACCATACGAAGACGCGAACAGAACTTTAATTGATTTGAAATCTCTTTTTTCAAATTTTTATTAAAACTGTAAATAGGAAAATTGTAGTCATGTCTATTCAAATTTTGTAAAAAAATTCCCTGAAAATTCCCTAGATTTTTTTTTTTGTTCAAAATACCAGATAAAAAAAATTTTTGTTGATGTTTTAAACTTCCTAAAAGTAAAAAAAGAGAAGTTTTTTTGTATATTGTATATATTTTCTAATAAAGGATCTTAATAAAGAATCTTTTAATAAAGAATTCTTTTCATATAAAGGAAAAATAAAGAGTCACTCAAGTTTTAAATGCTACATTTCAAAAGATAATATGTATACTGAAAAAAATTAAATATTATTTTAGATAAACATTTTTTACCTGCACAAGATTTATATTCTTTTGACACTAAAATTATTATAAAAATATGTACTGTATATTCTATATTCTATTAAGACATTGAATATATAAATAGAGAGAGATAGATATATATTTATAATACATTTTGGAAACATATAATTCTCATAACTCGATAATATCGATATCACAGAGCGAAATTATCAAAAAAAGAGAATCTTTAAAAAAAAAATAAATAAATTCTCTAAATTTTAATAAAATTCCCTAATTTTTCTAGGTATAAAAAAATTCCTGAGAGTCCCAACTTCTCCACATTTTTCCAGGAAGCAAACATTCCGCGTAGACATGATTAAATAGCTGAGACGAAGCAAAAATGTTACGAATATTAATACTGGCTTGTACATCAAAGATCATCGTTGTCTGTAAAAATCTGAATATTGCGAAAAGATTCTGGGAGATATCTCTATCGCGAGATGTCGTGCATGAATCAACGGGAAATGTGAAAAGGATAGCGAGGAGGATATTCGAGATATATTCGTATTCTTGGCTATCATCGATTTCTTTTCCCGGCATTTTCCTCCCGAGATTCAATTTCTCGCAATATACTGGAACTGGAGCGAAATCGGATCTTTCCCCTTGACTAAAAGGTGAAAGACGCCAGTTCAACGATCAGAGACAGTAGATAAAGAATACAAGAGAAAAAGAGAAAAAGAAAGAGAGAGAGAGAGAGAGAGAGAGAGAGAGAGAGAGAGAGAGAACGAATAGCAACAATCTCTTAAGAGATTTTCATTCACAGAATAATTTCCGGATTCAAGGATATTTGAAAACGTTGGCGCGTTTTCTTTCGTTGTCATTCGACGATTCCATTTCTAGTGATCGATTTCCCGACTCCCGACGAGAGTATTTCCCTTTATCCGTTAATTCATCCGCGCCGCATCGCAATCCCATTGTTTGCACGACCGAGTTATAACCACAAGGCGAATGACTCCCATACTCTCTTTCTCTCTTTCTCTCTCTCTCTCTCTCTCTCTCTCTCTCTCTCGTTCTCTCTCTCTCTCTCTCTCTCTCTCTCTTTCTGATATCGTAATTCCGATTGCGAACGTGACTCCACGTCTCGTGCAAAGGCCTAAACGCGGGAAACGTTATTATTGGTACATTCGCTCTCGTATTTTCAATCCATTAACTGAAGAATTTAATTCCAATTGGATTCATATCCCACCACCCTTTAATTCGCGAATCTATTTGTTACGAATATCGATACCGGAAAAGTAATTTGTAATATATATTTCGCAAAAGAAAAATTAAATTTTTAAAAAATAAATCTAATAACGATCCAAAACATTCGTCAGTAAAAATTCATTCGTCATAAAAATTTTTAATTAAAAAATTTGTAATTTTATAAATAAAATTATTGATTATTGTAAAATATATTAGATTTTCATTCATAAAAAAATTTTTAAACAGATAACATAATCGTATATGATATAATATTTTCAATAAAAGAAATTATTACTAATTATTAATATCACGATATTTTGCTTATCTTTAATTTTATAATGATATTAAAAACAAAATAAAGTATTACGATAATAATGTATTGATAAAAAAAATCAACTGACGATTTTAAACGAATTATAAGAAATAATGATCAAAAAAATTTTCATTAATAAGAAATATTAATTTTGGCAATATTAAAATATTAATTATTGGAAATATTAAAATGGCAATAATTTGACCTTGGATAGTTATTTGAAGGTCACGTGAAGATCACCTTCAATTTCTTAAATCGGAATCTATATTTTTCTTTGCATATTTTTGTGGCTTACTTCGAGAGCTTTTCAAAACACTATAATAAAATATTTTTTCATTAAATATTTTTCTAATTATTTTAAATCTAATTATATATATATATCAAAAAATCAAAATAAATAAGATAAATAACGTGCAAGTTTTAATAAAGTGCTATAATCGCGTGAATGATACGATTTGGAATTCTATGATCTCGCGAAACGCGAATCTCAATGTGTTTGACCTTGAAATTAAAACCGCTTCCACAGTCAATACAACTTTCTAAGCATCCGGCATTGGCATTTGCACAGAAAACGCACGTCACTATAAACACGCCTTAAAACTCCATGCAAAAATCTATCGAGCGTAGGACGCCGCTAATCGGAATTGCAAATCAGGCATAAACGACGCGGCACAACCTCCGCCGATCCTCCACCGCTCTGCATCTTGCAATTTGCATCATGCAACCCTCGGCGAGGGTTTATCTCGGCGAGACGTCGTGACGCGAGATGTCAAAAGAGGGATGATCCCCAGGCCGCGCAGACAATCAGAGGAATTTTCGTCGATCTCGAGATAGAAATGCTCGCGTAGAAATTAATTTTATTTCACCGAGTGAGATAAAATTTAACGCAAATCAATATTCATGTATCTAATTAGATACTTTTTCTGAGATATTATCGATGTTAATTTATATGAGAAAATCAATGAGATTCGCGAATAAAATTAACATAATATCAAACTAAATATCAATTAGATGTTTTTAAGATTAATTAATTTTTATGTGAAAATAAATAGCGTATGTGAGATAAAAAATATGCAATTTTGACACACACTTGTGTATATTTTCTCTCTCGATTCGTTAGTATCTCCATGCTGAGCGGCGTGTGGAGCATCCCCTTCAACTATAGGAAGCTGCGTGCGCCGGAATCAGTAAACAAGAGTAACACGAAGCGTGTCGGCGCGCGCCTTCGAGTATCTAATCACGTGTCGCAGTGTCAATGCGAGTCGAGGTGATGTAAGCTACGGAAGCTGTACTACGTAAACGAGATAGAAAAGAAGGAGAACAAACGACGAATCACCTTGAGTGTGATCGATGCTGTCGGTGGTGCTGGCGAGGGTTTGATTGGAGTTGCTTTCCGCCTCTTGCTGGCTGCTGGCCATCGCGTTCAGCTCGTAGCCCTGGCGCAGCAAGGACACCCGGTAGAAGTAGTTGCGCCAGAAATTCTCCTCGGATATACTGTCGCAGGAACAGATGGAATTCTCAGATTCGACGAAGAAATAAAACTCGGAATAATTGAACGAGCGCTCTGATTAAGTTCTGTGCCACGGTGTTATATTCAATTAACGTAAACTAATTAATTGTCAAATACGATTGTCAATATACTTGTATCTTTCGCGTTCATGATGCACTGTAAAAAAATTGCCTGAAACTTTAGACACACGGAGTATCTGCAGCTTTTTTGTAGATACACTATCTTAATTTTCAGACAC
>JBCAUJ010000002.1:7799048-7809870 GCA_038406275.1 Cataglyphis albicans | reverse complement strand
CTCCTTATGTATATATCAAAGGATGGAAAACGCAAATATATCAAGATTGAGTCAAAACGTCGGATTTCTCGCTTTACGAGATTAATTATTTACTCGAAAGCCGCTAATGGATGGTCGCTCTTTTCATCTCCAACTTGGAAAAAGCCAAAGCGAAAAGAGAAACGCGAATCGGCGAAATAAAGGATACACGCTGAATACGCGAGGTCAGCAGAAAGTGCCGAGGACAAGGAGGGAGTTTCTTGAAGCTACGAGGATCAATGAAACTCGCCGGATTCGCGATGCATTTACCGCACAGCGACAATGTATTCCATCCAGTATGGACATTATTAACGGAGGATCGATAGCACCGTATCGCGAAATAACACACTTGCAGTTGGAAAATTTCTAATTTCTTGTTAAAAAATTTGTCGATTAAATTTTTTGGGTTAAATTGTTAACACATGAATGTGTTAACAATTAGTTAACACTAATTGTGTAATAAATTTTCTATAAACTCAATATATTTTTAATGATAAAATTAACTTAGAAAACAGTTTTTCTTCCCTATTATAAAATTAATTATTTTCACATTTTGCTTTCAATTGTTTTCAATAATTCATTTGAGTTCAATTAACCCAGCAATATATTATTAATTGAAAGCAAAATGTGAAAATAATTAATTTTATAATAGGAAAGAAAAACTGTTTTCTAAGTTAATTTTATCATTAAAAATAGATTGAGTTTATAGAAAATTTATTTTATAAAATTATTATAAAGTTTGTATTCATTTCGTGTTGAAATATTAACACAAAAATTTGTTTGGACTCTGTTTGAGACATGCAATTATATTAAATTTAAGGCAAATTTTTCAATGAAACTTTCTTTCCTTTTTTGTTTTATTCTCGTTTAATTGGTCGTTAAAAATATGCGAATCTTGCATGACAGAAGGAAGATGTTTGTTGTGTATTTAGTATAAAAATTTATTGATAAATGTGTTGCGCCGATGAATTGATAGCGCATGGACGATAACGCAAAACGAATATTCCGTAGATCAACGTAAATGCGAGTATTTCGAGGATCGAGATGGCCAGATAATAGACTTTATCTAAATTATCCGGTTTCGATTATTTCCGTTTGCAGCAGAATCGTGATTAATGAGAGTCGGTTTTATTTATATCGAATGAAGGTATCTATAAATCTTTCTCCTACACATTCGTATCAAGCGAACGAACACTATTAACTGGATTCAGAAAAAAAATACAGTTTACGTTACGTTTTTCAGAAGTTGTGTGTATAAAAAAATATGTATATACAGGGTGAGTCTTTTTAATTTTAACAGATAAATATTCGATTTAAACAAAAAAACTAAAACTATTTTATAGCTTAAAGTTTCAGCTTTAACACATTATTCATAGTTTTTAAATTTTTTTATCTTTCTTACTCTGTGTTTTTAAAAAAATACATTATTTTTCCTTAGAATTCCTTAAAATTACGTATTTTTGACACTCTATATAAAAAATATTGAAATATCAATGATGCTTATTTGAATTCGTTCAATTTGGAAATGTAATAAAAAATGGATTTCTATTTAAAAAAATTGACTTTCATTTTAAGTTGACTTAAAACATACGTCTCAAGGTCAAACCAAGGTCACTGTTGTATGTCCTCTATAAACTATGCAATTTTTATTTGAAATTTTTTTTTTTTTTTTGTAAAATTGCATATTTTCGAAATATTTGCCTGTCATAAAATGGCAGATATCTTCCATAAAATATTTCAAAAATATTTCATAAAGAATCGAAGATGATTTAAGATTTTTTTTATCCGAATAAACAATTGCGCTTTCCGTTACTGGATTGAATTTATTTTTAGACATTATTGTGTGCACTAAATTATTCGGAACAACCACAGCTTTCTAATTATCTCTAGTGTCGCTAACGCACACTAGCGCGAGTGACGTCATCAATTTTCTTTGCATAATTGTTCGTCCGAGAGTTTCATGTGAGCCAATATATATGCAATCTATGTATGCAAATTTCTGATTAAAATCAAATATTCATAGATTACGCAAATAATAATATACGTAGAGATAGAAACTATTCTCAAACCTTGTTGTTCAGATGTATGAGAAAAAACATAAATAAAGATTGAATTAGAATTGGATCTCTTGCGTTACGAAAATAATAATTTATTTATTTAAAAGCTGCTAACGGATGGTTATTTTTTTCATCTTTGGTACGCGCAAAAAGTAAAACATGAGTTGGCAAAAAAATAAAAGTGCATGTTGGATGCAGAAAAGTGTAGTCGAGAATAAATAGAGAATGTTACAAGCGAGCAGATAAAGTCAAAGTGCTATCAAAATGGCAAAATGATTTATTTATTTTCACGTTTGTGGGAGTCGCTACTATTTTAGCTTATTTTATAATTTATGTTTATCTGCTTGATTTTTATAATGAGTCACGCAAATTTCTGATTTACTAGAAAATACATGCTAGAAGTTTATAAGATATAATCTTTTACTGTACTAAAAATAAAATTTTTTATTCAAATAAATACATTTCGTTAATTTTCATTTTTTTATTTAAATAAATATATATTTTGTTCCCAAAAATATATTATAATTTTTAAAATAAATTATTTAAAATTTTAATATAAAAAAATACTCACTTAAAGATAAGAAATTATTTACTAAAATATAGTAAACCTTGTTTTAAAATAAACAATCAAAAAAAATTTTTTAAATGTTTTTTAAAGCAATTTAATATAATAAATTAATATAATAAAAATAAAAAAAATTTTTTTTTTTTTTACAAATAAAAGCACATTTTGTTTTTATTGTATATATTTTACTAATTTAAATATAATTGCTGTTTAATTAAAATAATTAATTTCTTTGCATTTCTACTCAAATAAATAATTCTTAAAAAAAAAAGGGTTTAATATTTTTTCGATATAAGTCACGCAAATTTTTGTTTCATTACAAAATACACGCTAAAAGTTTATAAGATTATATTTGTCTGATGAGAAAGACTACCATTTAGTCAATACGCGATTGTGATATGCAATAGCAATTTCATAACATCGCTAAATTATCCATAATAGCTTCAGCAATCATTTCTCGAAATAACCGCGATGCGTGTTTTCGCTCGTTGTAAATAGGATATCAACTTCCTCACTGATAATAAAGCGTGCAATCGGCGTATGATGACAGTAACGAAATATCAGCGCAATCTTGAAACGAGAACAAGAAACGCTGTTACTAAGAATTGGAAGGGAAACGTCATATGTGTTCAGGATATAGAACACTCGTCCATATATCTTCAAAGTACCACAGAGTTGGTACTGATCGTTGCGGTTCTAGCTATATATCGATATATCGACAGAAATACATACCGAGTGTCCCAGAAATATCTTGTTATTCGATATAAAAATAATATAATAAAAAATACATAAAATAAATATATAATAAAATCTATATATTCATCATGTTTAATCTTTAATTTTCAGTTTTCACATTATCAAGATTAAAATCGAGCTCTAATTACAAGAATAACTAACCTTAAAAGTTGAGTAATTATAATATGAAAATAATATATATACGTAATTATAATACAAAAGATGTAGTAAATTGTAACATATAGGAGAGAATTAAGAAACTAAATCGTATCGGATTTATCATTAGAACGAGTGTAGAACTAATGGGAGAAAAACAAAGGACAGAGAACTATTTAATAAATCAGGGAGAGACGTGGGTTTGTAATCGTTTTAACGGAGATCCGGAATTAAACTCTCCGTGGAGAGGATTGTTCCACTGTTGTTTTACGTCCTTACGAGACTAATTCGTCGCTTAAAAGTTACACCACTCTGACGTATAGTGTTAAACGCCGACGATGTTTCTCTGTAATTTCGCACGGAGTTTTAGCGCCTTGATATAGTGATTCTTCGCGATAAATTCAATTTGTTCGCGGTAAATGTGCAACGCACAAAAAAGTGACAAATCGATTTGCCGGCTATTTTATATAGAGTTGATTCCCATTCTTCTAGTAGCAACCGTATTTTCACATTTTAATGTACCATCGCGAATTTGATTACCGCATTTCAATGTGCGCGAAAAATTGCTAAAGGGTGTTGTTTGCATATTAATAGCATTAAAAAGTTTAAAATTGCAGTGATTAAGAAAAGTTAAATATAGATAGTTTAAATAAAGTTTTGTATATTTTATAATTATTAAATATAATTTATATAATAAATATATTAAATATATATTTTATAATTATATTTAATATGTTTTATAATTATTAAATATATATTTAATATATATTAAATATTAATAGATATAATGAGTAATTTAATTGTAATTAATATAGATATAATGGAAAAATATTAAAAATTTACAATTATTTTCTTTTAATTATTTAAATTTATTTCTAGTTTCTTATGTATTTAATTTAGACTTATTTCTTTTGAAAGCTTCGATATTAATTATAAAACTTTTTTTGCAAAAAAGTTACTGATTGATGATAAAACTGGACAAGATCTGTTCATCCAATTAGGTTATCTCAGGTGATCTCTTTCTCTCTTTCTCTGTCTCTCAAAGAAATCTTTCTTTTAAAGAAAAAAATCTATAATCTGTACACAGAGATTAAAGGTATTATCTGAAATGGTGATAAAAGTGAGTCGTGATGAAAATTAAATTAGAATCGCCATGAAACCAACTTTTAAGTTAGCTTTTAAGAAATAATTAGCAACATAAGATCGCCGTAAACATGATCGGTGTGAAGTTAGCATCTCATATTCAAAAACCAAAAGATATATAAATTTATTAAGAATTTTGTTTGCACTCCAAGTGATTTTACAGTTCCTGATACAATGCTTTAAATGGTATTTTGCAGTGCCACGGAAAAAGTTGGCATTTCATTTTCAAGATGCAATTTTTTTAGGTATTTTGCCGGAACTATTTCTGAAACTTATCAGAAATTGTATAACATTGAGGTGCAAGCAGAACTCTTGATTTTTAAGGATGTTTTGTACCTATTTTTGAAATATTAAGAATTTAACCAAAATTGTACAAAATATTCTTATATATGTTCAGAAATTTATAAAAAAATCCTGAGTCTATTCACTGAAGCGATTAAAAGTTATGAGGATTTTAATTTGCAGCGAATTAATATGATCTTATGGAAAACGTGTGACCACGTCGATTCAAATAGCCAAAATAAATAGAAATAATATTCAGAATTTGTTTAAAATTTGCAAAAGTGTAGTTTATATAGAGAAGAAATATTTGATTAAATAATATTTAACAACTACTGACTTGTTAATAAAATATTAAATATAATTCGATGAAATTGATCATATCATCTGATATGATGCGACATTCACTGTGAAAATATGGCAACATCGCACTCAGCTGAGAAGAATGAGAGAAACGGAAATAGTGCGAAGTAGCTGGAACGAACTTATAGCAAATTTTGAGTTATATAAGATATGCAATTGCTGTCCGTTTGAAATTGACAGCCTTTCATGCAGTTTTAACCTACGCATGCTATAATTCAGTAGGCCTCATGTATAGAGGGCGCAATCTGGCCCTTATACTTATGAAAAATTACAATGTTGCCATATTTCATGCTCCATAGAAACATGACAAATTATTATATTTATCAATTAAATAGTCAAAAATCTTATATATTTTGTGATTATTAACTGTTTTTATTTTTATTCTGATATTCTGAACCATTCAGTGTCAGTAAATTCTTTTATTTTTATAAGTAAAATTTCTTGTTGTGAAGTTGAATTTGACATATTGTCACTGCTAAAAGTTAATCATTTTGATTCACAAAATTCGGAAATTCTCAGTAATAAGGTAACAGAAATTCAAAAATACATGTCTACACTGCTATGATTAAATTATAATATTCCACGCAATTTCTTATACTCAATACTACATAAGAAATACACATATTCGTCAATATAGAATTTCAGCTATTTTTTGCTACGATTGTATCTACCATACATCCTTAAGTATGAGGTGCTAACTTCAAAGCGGCATAAATGCATGTAATATTTCTAATTATCACTTATCTCGTGGAAAATTAAATAATATATCTAACATAATATTCCCCAATAATTTTATAATGAAAACTTCTTTTTCTTTCATCGTGACATAATTATGCACAATATGACTTTATCATTTCTAATAATAACTCATTCCCTGTAAATTTCCTATGGCGAGAAAGCTCGTAATTAAAATTTACTCTCTTCTTTTTGCTCGATGTCCCTTGGAATATTCCAACTATTTTTACTTTCTTGAAAAAGAATAGATATTACGATATCTCGCGGAAACTTATACTTTTTTCTTGTAGAAAAATAAAAAAAATTAAATTAATTAAATAGAATAATAAATAAAAAATTAAAATTAATTTCTTAATCTGTTATATATATATATATATATATGTATGTGTAATGTATCATATAAAGTTACATATACATCAAAAAATTGTATGTTGCCATACAATATCCCATTTTAATCTCAACTCTTTTCGTTCACGTTCAGCATAAATTTCCGCTCGCTTTTAGAAGAAATACCTGATCATCTTCAACGCCATACTAAAAAGAATTCTCGCGATACTCGAATCTTCTCTTCCTCCATCCGATATCGTCGTGAAAATCCATTACCGAATTCGCCAAGAGAGAGAGAGAGAGAGCCTTAAAATAATTTTAATCACGATATGGTCATGACGAACGAGCGGAAAATAGATTATATTAGCATGAAAAAATTCCTATCGCAGTCACATGGTATCACAGGGAAAACGTGATTCGTATTATATGCGATTGGCATTGGAAAATACCTGCGCAAAGGAAGAGCTATTCTATGCAAGGAGATTAAGTCATAGAGGATGTGAATGGAGCCAAAAAAGTACTTTGAACTCTAAAGGATTATAATGGAATTATGTTAAAAAAATTTAATATCATCAATCAATAATTTTTTTGCGCGTGTAAAAAAATGTGTGTTTCCTAATTTATTATATGCATACATATTAATGAATTCTGCATAATAGACACAAATAAATATATCAAAAACTAAAAATATATTATATTTTAAAGGTTAAAAAGAAAATAAATATTAAATATTTTTAATATTTAATTATATTTTTAACTACATTTATTATATTTGTATAATAATTTTTTTAATATTTATTATATCTATTAATTAAATTTCTAAAATTATATCTATTAATATAATCTATTTAATATTGTATGTTTATACATATATTACAAACTCTATTTAATTTATCTATATTTAGATTTTCTTAATCAATGCAGTTTTAAATTATTTAAATTTCTTAATCACTTTTAATTATTAAAATTTTTTTCCATACTATTAATATCCATTGCATTTATTTATTTATTTATTATATAAAGCTCGAAATTTTATTTCTACGTATTTTGCGTAAATATTTATAAATTTATTGCATGATATAAAGCAATTTGCACCGTGAGAAATTCTGTCGTTTAAAAAATTGATTAAATAAGGTATCAAGCATCGTTTATCAAAGGAAGGAAGGAAGAGATGATATTTCAGAGATTTAATATAGAAAAGCCTTTGCTGCAATTCTCCTTCCGCATATTCATTACTGATTAGATCATCGCAATATCGACAGAACGATGCGCTCGATTGGCGCTCTACTAATCTCGGACGTGCCTTGTTCCGGACGTACTCAAGACACGTCTGTAGATATCGATCGAACTACTTGAGTCAATGGTTGATAAACGCACGCGATTACAGGAGCCGTCGTCGGAAAAGACGATGTGCTCGTGAAAGGAACGACTTGATTCGACGAGGAAAACATGACTTTTATCAGGACAGTTCGTGTACGTGAGAGTCTCTTTTATTTTTCTTTCAGAAATCGAGTATCCAGCGTCCGGATGTAAGTTTGTGTGTGTAAAATCTTACTACGTCGTAAAAATCTAGTTTTCTAATTAAAAAAAAAAGAAACCAAAATATAGGGGAAACTCGAGAGTTCGCGAAAACAAACGACTTCCTTTTAGCATTCTTTATGATTTAACCATATACTCGTATCCGGGGGAAAAAAAAAGTAGGTTGCCGCATAAATCAGCCTAGCAAAGTGATAAGAACGGCGAAGATTGAGGTCCGATATCCAGAGTTAATTTTACAATGTGTAAAGAATGTGGAAATTGGATTTTGCTAATTTATCGCGGTTTTACTTTACAAGGTTTACTACTTTTTTGTAAAAAAAATTGACTAACACTTCAGACAAAGTGCTGTCTGAATTTTTAGAAAAACGACTCTAATGATTAAGACAGAAATTGATCTGAAATTTCTTTCAGATACTCGGAAAATTCAGATGCACTTTTGTCTGAATTTTCAGAAAATTTTTTACAGTGTAAGCAGCTTCAGGAACACACACACACACATTTCTAATATATTCTACAAATATTAATCGTGTTAAAAAAAATTAAATATGGACAGTTTAAAATTCCAAAATATATATTAAGTATTAATACATGTAATTAATAATTAAATAATAATTAATAGATATAATAAATATTAATAATGTAATATTTATTTTAAACTTTAAAAAATTTTAATTCATAGTTTCTGATATATTTAATTCTGTCTATTTCTATTGCGAAATTTAATGACATAATAAATTAGGAAACACTTTTTTACATGCAGGAGAATTATTAATGGATGATATTAAGTTATCATTTATTTTAATAAATAATATCAAAGGCGGTTGAATGCGGATGATAAAAATAATTTTCTGCATCCGTTGCCTTTTTGCCATTACACGCATAAAAAAGAAATGTACCAACATCATTATAATCAACAACAAGATTGTTAGGAATAATATATTAATGTAGTAAATATCTTTTTATAAAAAAAAAAATCACTACATATATTTAAGATCGAAATTGTGCGGAATGAAAATTGATATCATTCCTCAAATGTTTATTCTCCATCTTAATCCTGCGAATCATCACCATCGGTGCTTGAGACGAGAAATTATTGACGCGATGCTACTTGTCGAAAGCACCTACAATCAAGGCTCAACAGCTCCAGGCGAGATATCAACTTGTTGGCAATTACCGTACCGTATAAGCTGCGCGTCATGTGACAAGAGCTATCACGATCCAGGTACTGGTAGATGCAAGAAGAGTCAGATAGAAGAGATTATTGTTAATTGCAATTTAGATCTACCCAACGTTTATGAAATAGCGTCAAATCCAAAGACATCGTTTGTCTATTCAACCACCTCGATAATCACTAATTCGGAATATATATATATATATATATATATATGTGTTTCGTCGTGCTCTAAAGTGCTCTAAATTTCAATATTTTGCAAGCGGGGATATTTCGTGTTAAAAATGTTTTAATTAATTTTTTTCGAATATATATGTAGATGAATATAATTTCATTATTTTTATTTTTTATACATAAAAAAAATAATCTTTATGAGAAACAATTTCAAATATTCGCTACATCTCCAACTCTCTTTGGATAAAATATCAGGTTGACGCATATTATGCGTAAATTGTCAAAACATTTTTTTTTATATTTTTTAAATTATGCGAAGGTAATAAAAATATGGTTTATAATATATATATATAAGATAAACACATATTTTATTTATTATGGCATATTTAAAATCCAAGTATGATAATAATTGTATTTTATTAATATATTATTGCTCAAGAGCTATTTGAAGAGAAGAAAGCAGTAAAAAGCGTAAAGTAATCGCTATAAATAATGTCATTATTAAGAAAAAATATTTGTGGTAAATTAAAAGCGGAAAAAATCGGGAATAGACTCGAGAGCGTCGAAAATAAAAACATGTAAGTATTTTTTTTTATTTCAAATAAAAAATTCAATTTTTTTCTATCGCCTCTTCGATTGCGTTGTCGATTGACAACCAACTTTCGAAAGAAAGTCGACGAAATATTGCAATTTCTCAACTTATGGCCTATTGCAAAAATCTCTTTACGCCATCGATGTTGATTTTCCCTTCGAAAAACATTCTCGCCCGAGAAGAAAAATGATGCTTGCTAATATTTCTCGGATATGAAGGGGCTTAAGCGCCCAAGGGAGTTTATCACAGAGTCGCGGAGAGCGAATCCATAGATTTTGTTGTTTTAGGACATTTGTCGAAGACCATCCGAGAGAGATTTGACGTTGTAAGGACAATAAAGTTTCGAGATCTCTCGAAAGCTCGATAAATATGATCGGTTCATATAATTGAGATCAATAGAAGAATAGTTAGCGCAAATTTTCTCAGCATTTTCATTTTTGCCGTTTTTTTCTCATCAAAATAAAAACAAATGGCGAGATGTTATGTGCTCTTGAGAGACTGCTGATCGCAAACTTGGATAAAAAAGAATGACGCAAAAATAATAGTTCATCTTTTACTCTAGAAAAGTAAAGACGCTATTTGAATTTACGTCACATTTTATAAAACTTTTGAGAATTGTACGAGTATTTTACGATCTCGACAAATTTTAACGACATTCGATCTCGACAAATTTTAACGGCATTCGATCTCGACAAATTTTAACGACATTCGACTTCAGATGCAAATTCGGTTTACGATAGACGAAGTCGAACGCTTTAAAGTAGAACTGCAATAAATTGTTTTATAGGAAATCGACGACATTGCCAATAATTTGAAACGATCGAAAAGAGTATCGAAATGAGTAGCTATTAAAGACATTTGATTTTCTGAAGCTAATCAAAAAGAGAGAGAGAGAGAGAGAGAGAGAGAGAGAGAGAGAGAGAGAGAGAAATATTCCAAACATAATAAAAATAAAAAAAGAAACAATT
>JBCAUJ010000002.1:7786400-7798948 GCA_038406275.1 Cataglyphis albicans | reverse complement strand
GAGAGAGAGAGAGAGAGAGAGAGAGAGAGAGAGAGAGAAATATTCCAAACATAATAAAAATAAAAAAAGAAACAATTATTTTATTTGAAAAACAAATTATATATTTTTTTTATTCTGTTCATCCACTATATAATTATTATTTTGTTGACGCGCGAGACATTTTATTATATGATACACTGAAAAAAGATGTACTAAATCCAAATAATTTTTAGTTAAAAAACAAATTCAAAAAAGTGTCTGGTTTTACCCTACTTTCCTTTATGTATAATAAAAACAAAGTATTTGCATTTTTATTTGCATTTTTATTTGCATTTTTATTAACAAATAAACAAAAATTGATTTTTTATATTTATTAACTTTATTTTATATTTATTAGGTAATTATTTATTTATAGAGAAGCATCTCAGAACGATTTTGACCTTGACATATGTTGTCAAGGTCATGACCCTGAATAACATTCAAAAGATTTTAGCATCGGTCAGTCTTCATTAAAAAGTTATTAACAAACAAAGTTGGTAGTAAACGTGTGTGTCATTGTGAGTTCCGCTCTGCTTATTGGGACAGCTCCATTTCCGGAAAATGTAACCTATCCTAAATCTATTTCTGAATTAAAACTAAATTTTATGCTATTGTTCATGCTTATATTAATACTTCATAACTTTTAACGGATCGTAATAACCACTTTTTTCTTTGTTAATAACTTTTTAATGAAAAATAATCGACGACTAAAACCTAATCTAACCTAATGTATTTTTGAATCTTATTTAAAATCATGACCTTGACAACATATGTCAAGGTCAAAATCGTTTTAAGCTGTTCTTCTAAAAGTAAATGATTATCCTTAATTTTTATCTTTAAATAAACATTTCTTATATTAAAATTTTTAATAATTTAGTTTAAAAATTATTATTTTTATTACAAGTGCAAATAATAATTTATTTAATAAAATAAAACTTTTTGGAAATAAAGTTTATATATAAATTTATATTTTTTTAAGTAAAAAAATAAAATTTTTTTAATAAAATGTATTTATTTAATTTAAAAAAAAAATTATTTTTGATGAATATATTATTATCATATAAAGCTTTCAAGATAAACATTTTTTTACACTGTGTCACAAAAGTCTATTACGAGCAACAAGTAAGTTTCAAAACTTAGAACAAAGCTTATGTCACGAGCTTTATTTGATGGGTTGCTACATCAAGGGAAGCGTAAGAAACTTCGAGATATTTCGGTGATGAAAAATTAAATAATCATGTGAGGAGGTGAACAATCGAGACTAAACTATCCGCGCGTGGAGAAAAAGAGGCCTATCGATCGTCGCTAAAGAAACGGCGGTGTCCCTCCCTCATTTCTGATGTGACATCCTGTCGAGAAAATGTTCCATTTGCGATTTCCTGTCGATCGTCGACCTCTCGCAAGTGTCATTTCTCCTTCCCAAATTCCTTCTCATGCGTTTTTCTTCCTCTTTTTCTTCGACCCGTATAATTTACAAAAGAATCCTCGTCTCTGAATAATTTTGCAATGCCAATAATAACAATGATCGAGATCAAAATCTCAACCATCTGTATGTATAATTGTACGGTGATATAGTATCTATTTGATGATATAATTGAGGCGCGATTATAGATGTATCGAATTTTCATTAAATTATATTAATTAAATTACGGTTTTATCTCAATCGTGCTCCAAGAGAAACGGGGAAAATCACTCAATAAATATGTTTGTGACAATGGAAATTGTGCGCATTTACGATATGATATGTCGCGTCCAATTCACGAATTTATTTATGTATTATTAATCGAGAGAGAGAGAGAGAGAACATATTTGCAAAGAGAATGAATTTGATGCCTCACAAAAACGAGCAATAAACGTTCCATCCACTCTCTTTCTGACTCGGTGATATTATATCGACAGAATAAATCGCTCGAGGCGCAGCTTTAATAATAAATCCTTTGAAGATGCAACACTTATATAATCCATATGCGATAAAAAAAAATTATTTCAATGCTGAAAAATACACATCAAAATTCGAACTAAGAAACTATTAAAAGGCTCGAGATTTAAAAAAAATTCATCATATAATCGTATTAAAAATCTTGGCTGAAATAATATTCAAAATTTATCATGAAATTTATTAGTAAAATAGCAAAAAACGATTATTTATTTTTAAATAAAAATAATTTTGCTATAATAAATGAAATTTACAATTTGCGGTTTTCTTGATAGGAAACGAAATTAAATTTCGGCCATCAATTTTTTCGTGTTAAATCATATATACAGTGTCGCTAAATTTCTTTAATAACGGATTCTCTAGTCAATTTAAAAGCGATTTTTTTTTTCAACGAAAATATTCAAAGCATTAATAATTTTCGGTTAAAAAATTAAAATTAAAATTAATTAAAAAAAGGCTTTCAAAATTTATATTTTGTGTAATTAAAAGAGGAACAAAAGTATATTCTTCAATTTCAGGTTGTTTTTACTTTAATAGAATTTTAATTTGGGGCTTATTTTGCGATGGAAAAAAAATTTGCAAAAAATAATGGCTTTCTTCGATCAGATAATCCGCTATTTTAAAAGATATCGGGAGGTTTTAGGACATCTTATATTTCGTTCAATTTTATTTATATACATGGTATTTCAGAAATAGTTGGCTAAACTTTAAGAGCATATTCCACTTATTGTAAGGATGAAAAAAAATATAAACATAGGTCCAGAAACGCTTTCTTTGCAAGTTATAAACATTTTTTATTTACATCGAACAACATGCCTGTATATGTATTCAAAGTGTCTACTTTAATATTGTGAAAAATATTCCTTGAATATTTCCAGATATTTTTGTTTATTTTTATTAAAATTCCAAGTGAAAAGAATATTTTAATTTTTGTGATAAATTTTCTAAAATAAGTTTTTATTATACGCGGTTTCTAATGCTTTTTATTTTACTCTTACGAAAGAGAAATACAAAGCCACTTGAGTTTTAAATGTTAAATTTACAAATGTATTGAAAAAAGCTGAATAGCTTTCATTAAGATAAAAATTTTTAATACGTTAAAATAATATTTTCATTTTTTATCATTAAAAATTAAAATAAAAGATATGTATTGTATATTAAATATTTTGTTAAAATATTGAATATATAAATAAAGATAAAATATTTTGTTGAAATATTGAATATATAAATAGAGATAAAAATATATTTATATATTTTAAACTCATAATTCACAACTTGACTAATTGGATGCAACACACACCTGCCTACACTGTAGAGCAAAATTATTAGGGAATTTTCAAAATTCCCTCAGTCCCAATAAAATTCCATAAAAATTCCCTGATTTATCCAGATTCAAAAAAAAAAAAAAAATTATCTGAGAATTCTAAGTTTTCCATGCCTTTCCAGAAAGTAGACATCCTATTTTATATTAATGTAATTCACCCATAAGTTCTGATCAAGTAGCTCTAATTTCAATGCAAGATGGCACCAAGTTTCGCAAAGTTTGCTAAATTCACGGTGTTCATGGAAGATCGGAGAGGAGAGATTGTGTCCATTCGCGGTAGAAGCTCCAGATTAATCAATCCGGAAAATTCAATCGCTATTCGTGTCCGCTCGCTACTGGCGTGCAGTATGTTTAGTTCTCGTCTGGATCAACTCGCGGAAAATACGTGGAAACTCGTTAAACAACGGCGATGGCGGTGATGTTTAACGACGTGAACATCTCTCATGGATGTTCCCCGCGAAAATTTCAAAAAGGCAAAAGTTGCCTCGCGCGTGCGAAACTTGAAACGTAGTTCGTTCATTTACCGAGAAGCGAGAGTATAGAATCGCCAACTTCCACTTCCTCCGCGAAAATTTCACTTCGCGGGAAACTTGGCGATCATTAATTCAGTCGAGTCCATAGTTCAACTACAACCCTCCCCTGTGGCTAAAGATAGTTCGTCGCGACATCGTGATATTGTCGATTACAAGCGCGCCAACGTAACCATTATTGAAAGATGAAAGTCTACAGGGTGTCTAGTATGTAAAAAAATTCCCTGCAAATTCTCTAGTTTTTCAAAATAATTTTTTCAAAATTTCAGTTAAAATTAGGGAATTTTTAGATGGGATTTTTCAAAATAAATTTTTGTTGGGCGCGTTTTCTAAAGCTTTTTACTCAAAGAAAAGATTAACTTAAATTTTAAATATCAAAATGTACTCGAAAACTTATTCTTGTAATATCAGCATTTTTCATTTGCATAATATTTTTATTTTCCATTATTAATTGCAAGAATTACAATAAAAAATGTACTTAGTATTGTATATTCAGTATTTTTTGCTATAAAAATAATCAAAAAGAGAAAGAGAAAAATATATTTATAAATAAATATATTTATATATATTTATAATATATTTGAAACATAAAATTTACAATCATTGTCCAATCAGATTGCCGATGTTTGCAATATGAAAGCAAAATGATCAAAGAGAAAATTTTTCCTCAATTCAAATTCCATGAAAATTCCATGATAAACTTTTGAAGGTAAAAAGAAAATCCCTGAGAATTCAAGGTTTTCTATATTTTTCCAGAGACGACCTGGTCTACTATTAGGAGGATAACTATTACTATTACTAACAAGAATTACATGAGGCGGAAAATTATGGAGCAGTTCAAAAAGTATTGCGCGAGTTGGTCGCTTGTCTAACCGACGATATGTTTGTCCTTCGTTTTATAACGAGACGTCATAACTCTTAGCCATGATATGTTCGTCCTGTTTCATTTAACAAAAAAAACATCATATAATAGACAACTTTTATGATATCGCTATAAGATGGAGCTTTTATATTGTACTTTAAAGCTTTCGTAATATCCAACATGATTTCATAAAAAAATTTGTATCTTCTCATTTTTATAGGATTACAGGGAATATTAAGATTAGTCTTGATATTCTCGTCTTGAAACAGAGACAAGATCAAAACAAGATTTAATTAGTTATCAAGAAAAATTATCAAAATTATTGGTCTTGTCAAAATTATTGATTTTTAAAAAATTTTTAAAAAAGCTAAAATATGTTATCTTAAATGAAAAAAAATCATTATATATAGGATGTCCTAAGAATTTTGAAGTCACGCTGTTACCTCTTGATAGATGATACCTTCATTGCTAAGAAACGTACACAAGTAATCTGTAAACTGTAGCAAATTTTGCAAAATGATATAGGACTTTTCGAGTTTAGACTCAGTTTGGTCTAATCTACCTTCATACTTCGGGTGTGTCAAAATTTTTAGAACACCCTGTATATTATACAAACTTATAAAATTTTATTTAATAAATAAAAATAATTATATTAATTTTTATTAATTATATTAATAAAATAATATATAATATATAATTATTTTAATTATATTAATAAAATTTTAAAAATAATTAATACAGTAAACAAAATAAACATAACGTTTTCCTTAGCTCATTAAAAACATTATATATATATATATACTTAAAAATTTATAAGAGCTCGTATATATAAATATTATTTTTTAAACAGTTGTTAAATATCAAAAAATCGAGACAAGAAAATATAAAACAATTTTTGTTACAAAATTGAGTGGAGACCAAGACGAGATTTAAGTTTCTGAAAATTTTCAATAATACTTTTACAAATATTCTTATCTTAAGACTTGTGCAACTCTACTCATTTTAAAAAATTATATAAGTGCAAGCTCGCATAAATTTTTAAGTCGCTTTAAAAAGACGCGATCTTTTTCTCTTTTCGCACAATCCACCATAGATTTCCTTTAGAGCATCATCAAAGATGTACGATGTCCAGGGATGATAACTTCGTGATAAATGTCACTCGGACAATGGAACTTGATAGTGCGAGACACTAGTTCAAATTCTCTGTATTCTCACGTCACTATAATAAAAGATGAAAAGATTATCTACAAGTTGAGACGAATGTACTCTTGGCAGCGGAGGAATTGTTCTTCCCCCAAGAGTAAACGGCTTGATGCGACTACGGTCTGACAAGTAGTGTAAGTATAAAGTAGGTCAGACGAACGTTCATACTCGTAAACAGCGACAGATTAAAATATTATTCTCTTCTCGGCGGAAAATATATGATATATTTATGAAAAAAGTACACAACACATGGAAGAAAAAATAAAGTTTGATTTTTAATTTAATTTTATACAGCAACTTGCAGTCGCGCACGTAAAAATTGTAAGTGTATAAATAAATGTAATAGAAATTAAAATAAAAATAATTAATATATTTAATATAAAAATATAATATTAAATAAAAATAATATAATTAAAATATGTCCTCTTTTATATATCGCTCACATAAAATAAACATTATCCAAATATATATTTATATCTAATAAAATAATTTTAATAAATCTACTAAAATCATTTAATCATTTAACTAAATTAATTAAATAATTATTTAAATAAATAATTTTAATAGATCAAGGATCGAAAAATTTATTTTGACACGCCAAACAATTTCGAAAACGAAAAGATATCAAGAGACTTTTCGATCTCGTGATCTTTAACACATACAGCCGTCGCATCGATCTACAATGTCACTTGCATCTCGATATAAAATCGTGAATAAAACTTTCTTCTCGCGGCCTTCCCTCGGCAAGTTGGCGGGAGTTTGCTCGCGCCTGTCAGCTCAACGAAATGTCATTAGGACATGTCTTTACGCGCGGCTTGATGACCAATCTCATCGTGAGTTTTACTTCGAGTTTAACCCAATTCGGCGCGACTTTCTTCGCGAAAAGAACTGTGAGATTGAATGCGGATGACGAAGACGAAATAGAGCAACCACGCAGGAGATGAAAGCTTCATAAATTACGGAACGGCACGCTGAAAGGAAATCGAAGCCGCGAAAGTTTCGTTATTCATCGCTACATTGAAAAAAAATGTACTAATCCCAAAAAAATTTTCTTTGATTTAAAATAATTATTGATTTTAAATACTACTACAAAGACACTTACATATTTCAATCAAGCAGCAGATATATTTAAATTAATAAAATAAAAAGCACAGTATGCTTTTTGCAAATAAAAAAAAAATTGTTTTTTTTTTTATCTTCATTTTATTAAATTACTTTCTTTAAAAAAAAGAAATTTTTTAATTTTTGGTTGCTTGTTTGAAAAACACGTTTTCGAGTTTTCTTTATTTTAATAAATAATTTTTTATCTCCAAATATATATATAAATATTTTTTATATTAAAATTTTAAATAATTTAATATTTTAAATATTTTAAAAATTGTAATTTTCATTACATGCAAGTAATAATTTATTTAATGTAATAAAACAAAGTATAAATTAGTGTTTATTTTTTTAAAAGAAAGTATATATTCGTATTCATTTACGTAAAAAAAAAATCAATATTAACAAAATATATCAAATATTATTTGATTAAAAAAAATTTAATTTTTCATGTAATGACATCCACCGAAGTAATCGATATGGAAATGACAAAAGCTTTCTAATGTTTCTGATTAAAATTTTGTATCCAATTGAAACAATTAAAATTATATTAAAAAAAAAGATTGAATAAAGAAAATAAAATTCCATCGCCTATTTATATACTTCTAGGGCTTGTTCTTTGAAAATTGTGCGACTCAAAGCATTCTTTACTTCTTTATTTCATTGACTTTATTTCATGACGTAACAATGGAATGAATCAGCCATTGACGAGAGCTTATAAAAATAATAACTGCAATCTTATCATGGAAACCTTTGAACCAGAATCCTTTGTCAATTATAAGAAAATTCATTAAGACGACTCGAGTGTCTAGGCGCGTTCCTTTCGAAGGTATTTCGCTGTTTACGAAAAAAAGGAATGAAGAAATTCTAATGGAATAGAAAGCGGAAAAGGATGGAAGCAACTACGACGAATAGAAGCAGGACATTCAACGCGCGTTGCAATTGTTCGGTTTAACACAATAAAACGCTTTCGCAACCTTGAAATGCGACAGAAAGCCCGACACGGGCTTCCGCAGAAATGCCTTCGACGACGAGAGAGCTCGGTCGACACCTATAGAAACCGGTCCAGCGTGTAGAAATAACGAATAAAGGTGTCTCCGCAAAATTCGACGAGGCCATCCGAGAGTATCCCTCGCTTGCCAGTAGAATTGCACGAGATTTAATACTCGTTAAAATTGGTATTAGAAATTTTTGCAAATTTAAATATCGACTTGGTCTCAAATCTTGTAGCAAAAATTTCCTGATCTTACATATCTTTTTATTCAAAATTCCAGGTAAAGAGAATATTTTTTTGGTGAAATTTCCTAAAATAAATTTTCTTATTGCACGCGTTTTCTAATGATTTTCATTTATATATTTTTATACAAAGGAAGAAAAAAAAACAACTTAATAGTTTCGTTAAGAGAAAAATTTTTAACTTGTATAACATTTTCATTATTTATCACTAGAAATCAAAATTAAAAAAAAATTAACTGTACAGTCAATAGTTTGTTAAGACGTTCAATATATAAACAGAGCTAAATATATACTTATAATATATTTTAAATACATAATTCACAAAACTTATTGGCGGATTGTCTACTGCTTGGAGTAGGATTGCAAGAGCAAAATTAAATCAAAGAGAAAATTAAAAAAAAAAATTCCCCTAATAAAATTCCATAAAAAAAATTCCAAGTATTGCATATATTCTTCCAGGGAGTAGACCTGCAATATCGAGGGTCTCGATAGCCTTGATATCAACCCTACACTCAACTAAAAGCTGAGATCTGCGGTCGTTGAAATTTCACATCCGCAGCACCAGAAATTCCATGTACATGTGAACGAGACCTAATGACGGGCATTAATTAATGCGTTATCGGCGTCGATCATTCTCCCGTCGTTGATTAAACTCATCGACAGAAATTGCGCCGTATGACGATACTTATTCCAGCGATACCAGTACTGTCTCTTCTCCACCGTGGAGATTCAATTACCCAATCGATCGAATTGGCGACTAGACGCGGTAAGAGCGCGTTATCGCGTCAACTTTCCGATTGGCGTTGGCGTTCAATTAGGGATATATCGGCGACGGAAAGCGCGCAAGCACTCTACCAGAATCGCCAGAATAATCCCCACACACCGTAATCTAATTAATATTGACGTCGGTTAAATTACAATCCGCCTATACACGTGGAGTTCTGGGTCAAAGTTTTATCTTCTTTATTCCAGGAAAATATGGCCCTACCTTTCGCGTAATTAATTAGCGTCCCTGTCACCTCACTCTTCGCCATTATTTCCTATAGGGTACAGATACATTTCAATAATCCGTACATAGGAGCGAGAGAAGGGTTCCAGATGTACATCAGCCGAATACAATTTTAACGAGAAAATTAATTAGCAGGCAACGTGAATAATTGAGAGAATTTTCGTATCTAAGGGCATATAGTTAATCAAGTTTGTAATTAACGTATAAATTATTACTTTATTAAACGTCGTCCCGTGAATGTTTGCCCCAAAATCATCTCTCTCAACGACGTTGAATTTATTGCGGGCGGTAAATGCGTTATGCCACGGTCTCTCCTTGAGCGCGTTCTATCATTGTCCGGGCGACTAAATAGACGAGCCCTCGAAGGAGAAACTGCAACGCTAATTAATGGTATCGACAATCTATTAAGCGCAACCTAAACTCGATTACTTTGCGTTTCCAAACGAAACTTCCTCTTCGCCCCAATGTGCTGGCTCCTCGCTTGCTTTGTTCCTCGACGTGTTTGCATCACGGCGGTCTCACCTTGTCTCTCTCTCTCTCTCTCTCTCTCTCTCTCTCTCTCGATACTTTCTCATATATGTATAATATCGTTAACGGAACAATAATAATATATCGAGGAGAAAAGGGTTGAGTGTAAAATTTATATAAGCAAATTTCGCCATTGTAGAATCCAGCATATTTAGAAGGGTGTATATGTAAGGTAAATGTTTGCACATATAGTTCTGCAAATTATCGAATAACCACGTAGAATCGGAAAAGCTTATTTGTCATCAAATATGCGTATACTGAGTAGATGAATTATTTATCATAAAAGCGTGACGGGATATTAGTATCTACATTTTTTATTTGTTTTTCCAAAATATTAAAAAATATTTATTGTTATATATAAAATATTATAAAATATTAGTATAAATTTTGATTTTATCAACACTGTAAAAAATTTTCTAAAAATTCAGACACATTTTTGTCTGAATTTTCAGATATAAGAGTTCGATAAAAATTTCGATAACAATTTTGTCTGATCATCAGAGTCGTTTTTCACAAAGTTCAGAAGAATATTTGAAAATTGATGTGTGTCTGAAAATCAGACACTGTCTGCAAAAAAAGCAGCAGACACTTTATCTGAAGTTTCAGTAAGTATTTTTACAAAAGTTATGAAAAAATTGATTAAAAATTCAGACACTTTTTTTGTCTGAATTTTCAGATCTGGCTGTCTGAAGAAATTTCAAACAATCTGTATTAATTTAATCAGACTTGTTTTTCTGAAAGTTTATCTGAAAGTGTATTTGAAGAGAGTATGTCTGAAAATTCTGGCTGAAATTTCAGACAGCGTTCTGAAAATTTAGACAGTGTGTCTGAAAATTCATATAGCATTTTAAAAATTCAAGCAATATGTCTGCAAAAAGTTTCAGTTTTTTTTTTATAGTGCAGCAAAAGTATACTGTAAACAGAAATTGTCTAAGAACCCAGACTTTTTTGTCTGAATTTTCAGATCTGGATATCTGAAAGAAATCTCAGACACTTTATTAGAGTAGTTTTTTCTGAAAGTTCAAAAAAAATGTGTCTAAAAATTCAGATAGTGTGTCAAGAAAACTGACAAGACACATTATCAGAAGTCAACCTTTTTTACAGTAAAAATTTTCCAACAATTTTCAACTTATTACTTGTCGCTAAAAAAATAAAAAAACACATATTTCCCACGATATTATTCTAAAAATAAATTTCTTAATATAAATCTATCAGATAAATTTTTCAACTTGACAGAAACGACCATACCGTTCAACGCTATTAACCACGTGGGAGAAAACTCGATTATCCGTTGGACGCAACGAGATTTCCTGATCCTTTATGTACATCACGCAATCTTCTGGAACAAGGCTCCCCTATGTATGATGTATCGCGATATCACATCAAGGTATTTTTGCACTCAAATTCCGGTGGAAACCAGACTTTTGTCACTATGGGAATTTCGCAAAGGACGTAACAACGTTATAATCAGCATTGATCATTCTCCACGTGACATGACCTACGGGAAATAACGTTTGTCCTTCGTCGTGCAGGACAATTTGTTTCGTTCCACGATAGGGGATCAAAAACACAATCATCAGCGCAGTCGGCGTGGAAAATACGAGGGGACCTCATAGAAGGGTCACCAACTCTCCTTTTGTGTCGCAACAAATTAGTCTAAGGGAAAAAGGAGGTCGGAACCTGTCAGTTATTCTCGTATAAATAAAGCATATAAATAAAGAAGAAGAAAAATGTTGATTTCGTTGAGAATTCTCTCCGTTACTTCTTTTTCAAGTAATTTTTATAAAAAATTTCATGTTCAAAAGTGAATAAAATTTCCGTAATAAATATTTATTTGATAAAACGTATCTGCTCATATTATTTGAAGAAAAATAATTTCTATTTATATATAAATTCAGGAATTATACGTTGCAATGTATGTGTATGACAGGAGACTTGATGCATCTGCCTTCGAAAGGTGACGATGCAAGGTCAAGCGCAATTACGATTTCACGCTGCTGTTTGTCGAGAAATTAGACAAGTTTTGCTCATTAAAATCTTTTATTTATTCCTCTGCGAAACTAGAGAAACGCACTATCTAGTTTCTCGTATAATTAAGATATTTCGCGATTCGTCTCTTGATGAGATTCATTTAACTGCGGATGTACGTTTATTCGTTTCACCTGCGTGCCTGTACTCGTGCAAAAGTTTGTTAGCTAAATTATAACAAACTCGAGTATATTATGAATAATAAATAATATGTGTCAATTTTATTAATTTATCATATTCTTTTATTATGCAAAAAGATTAGTAAAATATTAACTATTTAAATATAAATAATAAATTTATATAGGTAACTTTTTTAGGATATAAATTTATATTCAAATTTGAAAACTTAATGTTAAAAAATAAAAGACAATTCAATACATTAATTAAGAAAAATTTCATTTCTCTTCATTGATTTTAAAAACGTTAAAATTTGAAGTTTGTATGTACACAATGTATTACAATTAATATTATATTATCTAGATACCTTATTAAAGAAAGCACGCAAATTACGTAGCAATTTCCATAAAATTTAATATCTTATGATAAACTTTGAAATTTTACACAATACAGGAGATAGTTAATAAAATATATTAACTAGTCTAATAGAAATAATGAACTTAGAATTCTTTTTCTGATATAAATTTATGTCTAAATTTGGTTATTTAATTTAAAAAAATAGAAGATAATTACAACCCAATAATTTGATAATATTTTCAATAAAATTTAATATCGTTCTTCCCTTTTGTCAAAATTCCGATATTTTGCCTCGAGTA
>JBCAUJ010000002.1:7766069-7786300 GCA_038406275.1 Cataglyphis albicans | reverse complement strand
TATTTTGCAAATAAAGCCATTTGTCTTTATTTAATGCTGATCTCAAATTCCCTCGATGAGCGTGCATCGGTAAATGAAACACGCTCAATGTTACGCAAGCATGGGTGTATAAAGGGCAGTTAACGAGAAAACCGCATCTCGTCACGGCTAGTTTACAGTGGAAAGTTTCCTAGACTCGTTACACACATAACTACCTCCTCTTCAGCCTTCCTCCATTAACCCCATTGCTCTCTCTGGACTCAATCACGTCACCCCGGCTTTGGTGAGCTTTTTTAATTCATATACGTCGTTCATACATGCTTTTTTCCGCCGTAAGTCAAAAAAAAAAAAAAAAATGATGCGGGGAATTTGGCTTTTTATCGACGAAAAATAAATGTGAAAAATAAAATTTACTTTAAATAATTAGCCGCAGGATATTTTTTTTTTTTACACGTTGCGTTGGTTGCCCACGGAAGCGTAAATCTCTTGGTCAATTGTAATAAAACAGCTTTGTTTCAGGATTATACCGCTAAAGGTTAAAACCGGATTTTGTAAAACGCATGCATGTAAACATGCATGCGACGCTAGAACAAAAGTCAAAGTCTATGGACGCTCCGTAAAAAAATTTATACAATATTTTATACAAAATTTATACGATTCATTTTTTTTCTTTTAATAATGAAATTGAAGTTTTGAAAAATTCTTAGATTTTTTTTTTTCCTTTTTCATGATTTCAATAAAAAAAGTTACAAGAATAAATAATAACAAAAATATTTAAATAATTAAAACAATTGTTCACCGTACTAAAAAGATTTATTTTGACTTTTTTTAATGAAATTTTTTAACAATTTTAGACGGCTAAAAATGTTATCATTGTATTGAGCTTACTAAAAAAAAAATATAATATTACTAAATTAGTATGATTTATTTTATATATTTTTTTTTAATGAAAATTAGCCTTTATGCCATCGTTTGTCTTAGATTTATCCAATAAATTATAAAAATTTCTACATGTAATATAATCTACTAGTCTAGAAACTATATTAATTAAATGCTTTGTACAGTAACGTTGGAGAGAAAATATTTTAATAATAATTAAAATATTTCTCTCTACCTTTAATTGTAGATTAATTGTAGACTCCCCGCATCACACTAATTATTAGAACACAAGGTCGAGGCTTAAATATAATAACGAAGATGAACATCTGTGTGTTGGATGTAATTTCTATCAAACAGTTGAATTTCCCAGAATCGATGATGACGAAGTCTCATCCGCTATTTCGCGGTTGTTAAGCCCGTTTCTATATCCGTTTAAGCAAAATACCATCAAAGTGCACTATCTAATCTTCTAAAGGATAAAGGGCATTACGTAGAACTGGACGCTATTCAAGAAAAGCCGCGCGTTTGCGGCAGTAAATTTCAATGATGGATTATTCGACATTATCGTACATTAAAAAAGGATGTATTATATCCAAAAAATTTGCTTTAATTTAAGAAAATTATTTATTTAAATATTTGCAAAGGAATTATATATAATTATTTCAGTCAAGCAGCAAATATATTTGAATTAGTAAAATGTATATAAAATAAAAGCAAAGTATGCTTTCATTCGTAATTGAAAAAAAAAAAAATTATTTTTTATCTCTATTATACTAAATTGTTTCCTTTAAAACATTTTTTAATTTTTGACTGCTTGTTTCAAAACTCAGCTTTTTTGTATATATAAATATGTAAATATATAAATATATATAAATATTTTTTTAGATTAAAATTTTAAATGTATTTTAAGAATTATAATTTTTCTTACATACAACTAATAATTTATTTAATATAACAAAATATTTTTTGAATCAAAGTATATATTTATTTAAGTAAAATAAAATTAAATTTAACAAAATGTATTTATCTGATCGAAAAAATTTTACTTTTAGTGTAAAAATAAAAAAAAAACAATACAAATTAGCTTATGAAAAAATAATATTTTTCGTAGATAATTCAAAATGTCGAAAGAAAATTTCATTAACTTAAATATTATACATAAAAGATAATTCGAGGTACGTTATCAATTTTATTCCGTCTTTCATTCAGCAGGATTTTCGAAGGAAAAAGTAAAATCAAGAGAACATGAAAGTCTCTCAGTGCATACTTGAATTAATGCAAACTAGTAGCGAGAGAGATATTTTATTCCTCGTCGAAGAAAAAGAAACACCTTCGACTTTTTTACTTTACGCCACGTGTAAAATGATAAATTCCCGATTATGCAAAATGATAAGAATATAAGAAAAAAAAAAAAAAAAAATTGCGTGAGCGAGAATGAAATGACAAAGGTCAAGATCCGAAGTAATTTCTGTAGTCTTATAATAAATACCGATAATGTTTGAGTTCGCAACTTTTGCTCTCCGAGATATTGCCAATATCGTTCTGCATCTTGTGTCGAGGATAAAAAAAGATCAGAGCGTTAACAAAGTTTTTTTATCGATAATGATCGATTGAAAACTGTAAGCTGCAGTTTAACGTGCAGTTAGAAAAAGAATTAGACACTTTAGTCTTCATCACATGTTAATAAATATTAATGGAAGCGGGGTGTGGCAAAATTTAATCAAATATTTTGCAATTGACAAAATATTTTCTCACTCAAACATGCAAAGCATTTAATTAATATATTTCCTAAAATATAAATATATCTATATTAAATTTAGAAATTTTTATAATTTATTGGAGAAATTTAATTAAATGCTGGGCATAAAAGCTATAATTTTTATTTAAAAAAATATAAAATAAATTATTTGATTCAGTATTTTTATATTTTTTTAGTAAACAATCAATACAATGAAAACATTTTTAGATGTTTAAAATAATTAAAACTCATTGAAAAAAAATAAATAATTTTTAAAATAATTAAAATTAATTTAAAAAAACCAAATAAATCATTTTTTACATTGAACAAATCTGTTCCAATTATTTAATTTTTATTATCAATTATTCTTATAACCTTTTTCATTAAAATCATAAAAAAATTCAAAATTAAATATTTAATATAAAATGTAGGAGATGAAAATTTATCAATATGATAAATAAAAATTAATAAAGGTTGCTAATTTTTTATTAAAAGAATCTAAAAATCTTGAAATGTTCATCTGCGTACATTGTTCGGTTATAAGAATGATAAAATAAAAACTGATAATGAACTCGTGACAATTTTACTAATAACACATTAGATTTTTTTAAATAAATTTTTCACACCCAGAATACCATTTGCATTATATTTAATATCGTGTAATATTTGAAAATTTATTCACAAGGATTTACGAGAAAACTTTGATTTTAAATATATTTAAATAAATTATTTAAATATTCAGAAATAGATATTTTTTAGAGAAATTTAAAAGTAAAACAAATCTTTTATATAAAAAATTTCCTTTTAATGGAGCAGCCAAAGTAATAAGTAATATGTAAATATTATATATTCATATTTTAAAATTTTTGTAACTCTTTTTTATTTATCATACACTAATGGTTTTGCCATGTCAGATTAAGCATTTTTGAGATCTTTAATTTTGACATGTTTCCTTCATTTTCAGGAGCAAAATTATAGAAATAAAATAATAAAATAATACAAATTATTAAATAATTATTAAATAATTATAAAATAACATTATTGTAGCACACTTCTATTAAAAAGTGTTTTTCTCTCTTATTTCTTCAAAAATAAATTTTATGTACTTTCCCATCGCTTTAAAGAAGAAAAGCTATTGTATCAACAAATCAAAATAACATAAAATTACAAATATAATTTACATAACATTTTTTGGACGAAAATCGACCTTTTTTGCCCTTCGTCCTATATAAATTTATATATGTATGCATATATCGATGTATATCTTTTTAACGTCATTCACTGTGACGTCAAAAACATGCTAAATGTCACACCGCGCGATCGATCTCGCGACTGCAAATTTTTCTAATAAATTGCGCGAGAAAAGCAAGAAGTGCGAATTTTTCTAATAAATTGCGCGAGACTCACAATGGCGGAATCAAAGACAGAAAAGGGGAGGGGATACAAAATGCAACGCGAGGACACGGAAGAATAATTCGCGCTGTCTCTTTCTCTCGCTGGACGAAACCAAAGTGGCGGCATGCTCGGAATCGATGCACGCGCTATTATAAAACTCGGTTGAATTGCAGCAGGCGCCGTGACGGTGAGATTACGTCGTCGTATTAGCATGAAATCGATGAATCGAGGAGGAGGACGACGACGACGACGACGATGACGACGGTAATCCTCTGGATGGTCCCTGCGGCTTAAAACTTTGGCACGTATTCTCTCTCGAAGAAAAAATGGTACCGTTTGCATTTTCTCCTCGTACGAACGCGAAGATTAATTTAAATAACTCACCCGATACGAGTCTAAATTATTTTCAAGTACTTTAGTAGACGCGAAAAGTGATTATAAATTTTCGAATCATTAAATAATGCATAATGTTTAAAATAAAATCCCATGTATATATTTTCAAATATTCTTTCCATTATTATTCTTTATTTATTTATTCTCAATCCATGACTTACGGCCTTGCATGACTTTCACCAGTTTTACATTTGTAATTTGTTTTGTTGTTAGTGTGCTTTGTAGCGTTTATATTGTTCCGTTAAATATAATACATAAATAACACATAAAATATAAACACATACTACGATTTATTCTGAATCAGTAAATCCAAATTTCACTAATAAGAAGAATTAAGTAAAATATAATCAAATAGAATCAGATTAAATAAATTAAGCTACTAATAAGCTAAATTGAAATAAATTTAGGGTGGCGGAAATCGTGTAAAAAAATTTCCTCATCTTTCAGGTATTTTTGTTCAACATTCCAGATAAAGATAATATTTTGAAGATTTTTTTGGCGTAACTTTCTCGAGATAAAATCTCTTATTGTGAGCGTTATCTCTAATATTTTTCACTGATACGAAGAAAAAGAGCCTTAAATTGCAAGTGCTAGATTTTTGAAAATTAAATTATTAAAAAACTGAATTTTAAAAACTAAAGTTTTATAAGATAAGCAGATTTTTTACTTAAAGTTTTCACTTTTTATCACTAAAAATTATAAGATTGTGTACTGTTTTATTAAGACATTAAATTTATAAATAAAGGCAGATATATGTATATATATATTTACAATATATTTTAATTAAATATAAACATATATTTAAATATATAATTCACTTGGCTTGCTGATTGTTTGCAATATAAAAGCAAAATTATCAGAAAGAAAATTAAAAAAAAAATTTCCTAAGTCCCAATTGTTATAAATTCAAATTGACACATACACACATGCAAGGATAAATATTAAAAATAGAAGAGTCAAAGAGGGATAAAGAAATAGAGAAAAAAAATGCAATTATTCACCAAATAAAATTCCATGAAAATTCACTGATTTTTCCGGATACAAAAAAAAAAAATCTCTAGAAATTCCCGATTTTCCAGGTTTTTTCAGGATATAGACGTCCTATAAAGTCCAATAAATAAGCTCAGAAATGAAAATAAAAACTGAAATTGGAATAGCTCTCCAAATAATTCATTATCTCACAATTTTCCAATTACAAATCATCATTTTTAACCATTTTCACAATTCCCTAAATACTTAATGTCTATTCTTAGACTCTATTCAAGAAGAGAAATAGCTTAAGCGAGGACGAGAAATGCGACATATATATTCGAAACTCGGGCATGCGTTTCGAACCAATTCCACTCATTTTTACGGGCTACGCGCGCGTCCGTACGTGGAATTATGAAACTCCTAAAAGAGAGTGTCACGGTCACGCATCAGGGATTTTCACAAGCGATGGACCGACCGCTTGTGAAAAAGGCACACGTGCGACATACAAAAGTTGCGTACGTATTCATGAGGGGAACGAGAAGAGGGGGGAGGGGAGGAGGAGGGGGGGGGAGTCGTCCAAGTAGGTCACATCCTGTCCTGACCCAGATGATCGTAGCTCCGAATGACGTCATGACTAACCTCCCTTCACCTCCCCCTCCCCTTCAGCCTTCCTCAACAGTAACATGCACCCCCTCGAGCTCAAAGTGCGGTAAGCACCTCGGCCGTCAAGATGGATACTCGTCACTCCTATTTTCCGCCTCTCGTCTCGTCTCCCGAAAACGCTTCATCGCATCATCACGATCAAAGCGACGCGTGCGTGCTTCCGTTTCCACGTGACGAGAGATAATTATAAATCGCATGGTGCCGGGAGGGAGCAAGTTGACCGTGAATCACGCGGAATTATTTTCATCGCACGTGCCTGCAATTTGACGTTTGTACGTCAGCGAGCACGAAGAGAGCGCGCCGTCGTAGAATTCGTGCTGGTTGATCGCTATCGCGAATTATTTTCTTTCTTAGAACGCGAGGGGTGAGCTACTTTGCTGCAGAGATCGCGGTGATAGAATTGAACTCGACGGCCTAAACAAGCGTAGAATTATTACATGTTAAATATTAGGCGTACTTTGTACAGCAGTTTTTGATGCAAGAGATTTGATTTTTATCTCATGGTAGAAAATTAAGATAAAAAAAAATTAGACTTACGTATATAACTATTTCATTATATATTCATATATTATATAATATATTCTTTTATCTAAATTTAATAATTAAGAAAAATTGATATCAGTATTCAATGTAAACATTTATATATGCAACATATTTCTACATTCTTTTATTTTAATATTTTTACTTAATTCCAAGTTCGTCAAATCATGCATAATTAAACAAAATATCTTCTCAAATCTTGAAAAAAAATTCTCCGATTTTTCAAGTATCTTTGTTCAAAATTCTAGGTAAAAAGAATATTTTTTTTTCGTGCAATTTTCTAAAATAAGTTTTTTTTATTATATATATTTTCTAATGCTTTTAATTACGAAGGAAAAATGCAGGGTCATTTAAATTTCAAGTGATAAATTTGCAAATGTACTGGCAAAAGCCTGAGTAATTTTCGTGAGCTAAACATTTTCATTTGCATAACTTTTTTATTTTTTTCTGACTAAAAATTACAATAAAGAATATGTACTGTATATTCCATATTCTATTAAAATGTAAATATAAAAATAAATATGTATTTATAATATATTTTAAATACTTAAAAACATTCACTTTGATTGCTTAAAAGCAAAATTATCAAACAAAAATTTTTTTCAAAGTCATCAGTGAAAAATTCAATAAAATTCCAGAAAACTTCCCTGAATTTTTCACAAATACAAAAGATATCCTCGAAAATTCCAGGTTTTCCATGTTGTTTTAGAGACTAGGCATCCTGTTAAATTATTTATTTTGCGATAGAAAAGTAAAATATTTTACACTGTAAAAAAAATTGATCAAAAAACGTCAAAGCATCTGCAGCTTTTTTGTACAATAGATACATTGTCTAAATTTTCAAACACATTTCAATTTTCAATTTTCAGAACCTTTTCTGAACTTTGATGATGAGAAAAAAGACTTTGATGATTAAGAGAGACTGTCTGAAATTTCTTTCAGGCATTTAGATTTGAAAATTCAGACAAAAATGTGTCTAAATTTTTGGAAAATTTTTTACAATGCATGAAATATAGATTATCGCAAAGATATATAATTCCAAGAGTAATTATAGAATATAGAAATAGAGAACCTCTTCCGATTTGAATAATTTTGAGATTTATTATCAAAGTCATCACCCCTGAATAATATTGTGAAAGTTTTAACTGGCGTTTGTTATTTATTAAAAAGTTATTAACAAAGAAAATATAATAAATATTGTGTAAATTATGTAAATCTTTTGCACCGGATATAGATTATACGTTTTCGTATTACATTGTTCGCTGACAATAAATTGTTTTTGTTTACTTGCCAGCGTTCGTTGTTTACTAAAACCCACGCACAATATATACATGATGTGTATGTGTGCGCACGCGTGTATATCTACATGTATGTGTAGATTATGATGCAAAAGCGTGGGCGGGGCCTCTTTCTCCCCTCCTTAAACCCCCACTCGATTCTAACCTAACTCAAATCTAATTTCAATTTAAAATTAAAATAGGTTTGATTTAGGTTACAATATTTTTGTGGATCCTCTCTCTCACGCTTTTATTTATAATACGAGACACACACATACTACTAAAAACTATCCCATTAAATATATTCCTTCTTAAATGTATATGGTGTCAAAAAATTATTCTGTTCAATAAAATGTAATTTGACGAGGAAGTAGTACTCTGGTTTGAACGTCGCACTATAAACTACAATCAATTTTCGTCACCGAACTTCGCTAGTATTATTGTATATAATTAATTCAAGCGCGTGTCTATCTCTTGACAGAAAATACACACTGTGCGCAAAACTGTCGCGCGAGGATCATAAATTAAATTTTGCGCAAACTTTAACACGTACCCTGTCAGCATACACGCAATCCGATCTTAACGTCAAATGTTTATTTATTTATTTGTTTGTTTAATTTATTAGATCTATTACGAACTACAGAAAGCATACGCACTTCATCTTTCGCGAAATAAAATTCATCAACACGGTATATTCAAAGCAGCTGATTTATATTTCTGATTTAGGTTTCTAGGACGTTATCTTTCTTGATAAAAACGAGTACAATTATGGGCTTGAAAAGTTTCTATTTTTCCATATCTACGTAGATTTATTTTCTCCCCCTAACTATTAATAATTTTATCAATAATAAAAAAAGATATAAAATATAATCAAGTACAAAAAAGAAAAACAAATGTATAATCCTTTGGAAAAATTTTAGCGATTAGAGTTGCGCCGTATCGATATTCCTGACGATGTCGCGACCGGATTATAAGAGAAACCTGAACAGAATAAGGTAAATGATCCTGGCATTACTGAACGTATAGCCATCCGCTATAATTCCCGTGTATTTGCATAATACATCGACCGAGCATAACCGAGCGTCACCAGCAAAGAGTCTGCGTGTGACATTTCATGTATGAAGCATCGTGGAAATTGCACATCGATGATGCACATGCGTTGCATACATATATCCTGTTCGCTATGGCCGAGTTTATGAGAACGATAATATTCTCCGGATAAAAATAGTACAACCAGTATTCTCTAATAAAGACGAACGACTCTTGACGTAAGTAAAATCTCACAACGTGATTAGTATTTTCCATAAAAATACCAATTCTTTTTTACATTTAATGATGATAATTGATATCTTTTAAAAAATAAATTCTTTTCTCAAACAAAAGAAAATTTTTCTTAATTATTTGGTGCTAAATATGATTTTGGTTTCCAAACCATCAATTTTCGATAAAATTGAAAAAAAATTATTTTAATTTATTTTATCATATTATAAATATCGTATGTAAAAACCTAAAGGTACTTGGTTGCAATAAAAATTAAATATATCGTTAAAAATTTTAATTCTTAAAACAAAATTTATATTATTATATTATTATATTAATTATAAAGCTAAAATATTATAATAAAACATTTATGATTAAATATAGTTTATTGAAAAAGTTTATTGGAAAAATAAATTAAATTCTTATAGATACCAAATATTTTTATTGCATATATGTTTATTTAAATTTAAAGATTTTCTGGGTTAAATATCCAATATAAAAAAAATGATAAATTAAAATTTTTTAAATCAATAAAAAATTTTTGACAATCTTCTAAATTTTAACATCCGCTATAATAATTTTGCATCGGTAACCGGCAATTTAAAAAACCCCCAAGTTTATATTAAAAAATATAATATTTGGTAGCTTTTTAATGTGTGTGTGTGTGTGTGTTACTCCAATTATCAACTTTCCCGCAATAAATCCCACATTTAATTATGAATGTTACTAATTATAATCCGGAGAATAAACATTTTTCAAAGAATAAAAGTCTTAACAAGACATATTTAATAATATTTTTTAAATTATGTAACAATCAATATTTTCTTTCTAATTAATACTGACAATTCTCCATACGAATATCGATAACGATTAGCAATTCCTTCAGATAAGTTTCTGGTAATGAGTGGTACCTCTCTCGAGATTAATGATAGCGCTTTTAATACTCTGCATATGAATTTTTAATCTCGCTTTTTATGCAAAACACGATAATACTGTTTGGATAATCTTTTACGTTCGTGAAAGATTTATTAACTACACCCTGAGCATCCCGTCCCAACCAACCGATCTATCCCTCTCCTTTCTCCCTTCACTCTCATTGGCGCCTTGTGTGGGTCGAAAGAGTTCTACGCGGCGGTCGATACTTGCTATGTTTGCACGGCCTCATTTCTGATCCCTCTTTGTTCCTACGAAGCTTCAGTTTTGCCATTCTTCCTACGAACACGACTTAGAGTTAAGTAGCTCTTTCGACTCGCGAGTGGGATGATTACAATATGAGGATATCCTGCGCGTTTTTCGTCTACAAAACCTACTGTCCTGAATCTCATATCGAGTAGGTGCCGTAGAAGCAGAAGTTACTATTACAGTTATTAAAGGACCTAGAGAAGTTGGTATTACATTCATGATTGAGGTGGAAGTTACCATTCTGGAGAATCCCTCGGGGAATACGACGTACATCTGATCGATGTACTTTAAGTTGAGTGTAGAGTTAACTCTCTCAGCGAAAATTGAGGGTTCTAACTCTCAAATGATAATGATTACTAAGCCTTTGCATAAAAACTTTGAAACCTGAAGAATTGAATTTTAAAAGCAAATAATTTGGATATCAGAGAAAGACAGTCATTTATGTTGGATGAGCTTTAAAATTGACCTGACGCAAACTTTCTTATCGTGCGTCATAGGTATAATGAAAGAGGATGCGAAACATCACGCGTACGCACCACGTACGTTACTATATTATCTCATGGGAAGCAAACACGATCTCCACCATAATGTCATTAAAACTGCACGCGCTCGAACCTGGAGCAAATTTCAGACAATGTACGGCAACTCTAATGGTCGTTGCTATGTGCGATCACAGTTAAATTCGAAATATTCTTGATAACGAAATGCGTTCGCTAGGTTGATCCCTTCGACCTTATTACGGTATTCACATTAATGGCGCGAATATGATTTGTTTACTAAAGAGATCCGCAAATGTCTTCTTGATTATATCATACAAACGTCTATCTTTGCTTGTTTATTTGTTGCTGTACACTGTAAAAAAACTGGGAGATGTCAGCAGCCTTTTTGCAGACACACTATCTGAATTTGCAAACATACTGTCTGAATTTTCAGACAAAACGCTGTCTGAATTTTCAGGCATCTTCTGAACATTAAAAAAAAAACGACTCTGATCATTAAGACAGATTGTCTGAAATTTCTTTCAGATACCTAGATTCAAAACTCAGACAAAAATGTGTCCAAATTTTTAGGCAATTTCTTGCATTTTTGTTGCTATTGTAAAAAAAAACTGATTAAAACTTCAAAGTGTCTAAAGTTTTTTTTTTTTTTGCAGACAAACTGAATTTTCAGACAGAATAAAGTTTTTAGACACATTTTAATTTTCAGACACACTCTTCTAAACTTTCAAAAAAATAACTCTGATGATTAAATTTCTTTCAAACATTCACATCTGAAAATTCAGATAAAAATGTTTCTGAATTCTTAGATAATTTTTTATAATACATCTTTGCTGCCACAAGTAACAAAAAAACTGCTATTTCAAACAATATATTTAAAGTTTTGTTTTTTTTTTTCGTAGATAGTCTACATTTTCAGACAGAATGTTGCCTTTCAATTTCAGACACACTTCAATCTTCAGGCAAACTCTCCTGAACTATCAGAGAAACAATTCTGATGATTAAGACAGATTGTCCGAAACTTCTTCCAGGCGCCCAAACCTAAAAATTCAGACAAAAATGTGTCTGAAAAATTAGAAAATTTTTTACAATGTACTCATTCCTGTATATATGCATATATTTAATAAAATATAAAAATTAATTTACTAAAAATAAAATCACTGACAGATTCCCGCGATCTTTGATTCAACGAACGCAAGCTTGTTCAATTAATATCAAAGGCAAAATATGAAGGCGCAAGACTGTTTGCGCGTGAAAGATCGTCTCGCTTCAAAACACCTTCAAGTTCAAGGCTGCGCCTGGGAAAGGCAACGCCGGCCGCTTCCCTTACGAGACACCTGTCACACACGGTACAAAGACCGAGAAGGAAACCCACACATGGAGAAGGTTACAGCACACACGACCGCAAAGTCGTTTTATACAAGCGAAGTAGGACGTGGTCACATTTGCGCCTCGACAATGGACGGCTCGTTCGCGCGCCCTTAATGGAAAAAAAGAACGAGCATTCATATATTGACGCGGTAATAGCCGGCAGCACTTTTGACTCTGCACCGCGTAACGAATCGATCGATTCGGCACGCGAGAGAGCAATCGGCGAAAAAGGTTCCGTCGAATGCGATTTATGTCGAGCGAGTGTTGAAAAATACCGACGATTGAATTTATCTAAAAAGAAAAAAAAAATAGGGGAAAAAAAAGAATTGAGATGCGACAGTAATCGTGTTTGATTATAAATTTATAATTATTTATATAATATTATTATTATAAATATACTATTTGTTATTATAAAAATTTATAGTTAGACGAGAAATGTTTTATAATAGAAATTTTTTTTTTACCAAAAGATTTGAGAAATGGTGTGCACCAATCAAGAGGAATGCAATAGACGCGACGGGGAAATTGTATCGAGTCAATGAAATTGTATCGAGTCGACGTAATTGCATTCCAGATGCGACGAGAAAATTTTCAATTTTCAATGCGTACAAACATTACCGAAAAAGACATTCGCGTTTTGTGTTCTTCAGCGAATATACCTAGAGAGAACATGCAAACGTTTTATAAATTATTCATCAAATTTCGTAAGCTCGTAATCAAACTATTTCTCTCTCCCTCTCTCTCTCTCTCTCTCTCTCTCTCTCTCTCTCTCTCTCTCTCTCTCTCCCTCTCTCTGTCTCTGCCTCATGCAACCATTTAAAGTGGCATTATTCAACACGTGTAAAGTGACGTGGACATCTATTAAGCTAGCGTATTAAGCCAGCGTTTTAGCACAATTGAACAAAACTTAAATTTAGTTGCTAATTTGTTGCTCAATTGCTGATTTAGTTGCTAATTTGTTGCTCAATTGCTGATTTAATTGCTAATTTGTTACTCAATTGCTGATTTAGTTGCTAATTTGTTGCTCAATTGCTGATTCAGTTGCTAATTTGTTGCTCAATTGCTGATTTTTTTTTGCTAATTTGTTGCTCAATTGCTGATGGTGTTGCTCCAATCGATCCAGAGAAAATCGTGGCTGCATTAAAATTAGCACAACTCCATAAAAAAAAAATAAAAATTTAAAAAATATAATACATTTTTTTAGCTTTAATTTCTTGCTCATTAATTGCTCTATTATTGATTTTATTTTTAAACTCTGAACCATTCCCAAAGTTATTCTACACTAATATTACGAATCAGATATTCCGATTGACAATCCTTCCCTTGATTTTATGGCTGACCATTTGTAATGAATCTGATTTTATTGCTCCACCCTTAACCTTTGAAAACCACTCCTATTTGCAAATCAGCACAACATCTGAAGACTGTATATTAAGTTAATTTTAAAGTGTTGTAAGTGGAATAGCTAGAAGTGGCTTTCAAAGGTTAAAGATGAAGCAATAAAATCGGATTCATTGCAAAAATCGAGCAAGAAAATCAAAGCAATATTGTCAATCGAGATAAATTAACAATTTAAAATCTGATTAATTAACAATTTCAAATTGTAGTAACTTTGAAAAAGTCGCGTATGGTTTAAAAATACAAAAAATCGAGAAAAAAGTAATTAATTAGCAATAAATTAATATTAAAGGAACGTCATATTTAAAAAAATTCTTTTTATTCTTTTTTTTTATTTTTATTTTATATCTTTTATTTTTTTCTTTTTATTTTTATGATTGTGCTTTAACTTTACACGTTAACCTTAAGTCAGCAGTCAGTATTTTATTCGAATTGACTGAAGCAATAAAATCAGCAATTGAACAACAAATCAGCAACAAAGGAGAAACTAAATTTATGTATAAGTTTTGTTCGATTGTGGCTGTGTCAGTTTAATAGACATGCGACGTGAAGAAAGATAAAATAAGTTTGCGGATATAAATTGTCGACGAGTTGACCTTTCGGCGACATTGCAGTTTTGCCTCTTTCTTTTGTTTTTTGTTTTATCTGTCTGCTTTGAGTTTGCAAACATACCGATTTTATTTGACAGAAATTAAATTATCGAGTAACTTTATAAGTGCCTATGACGCTTTTCTTTTCGATCTTTCTTCATACAATCTGCGAATGACGAATATTAAGGATGTTCCAATTGTACAATAATAGCAAAAAATTGTCAAAATTAAAAAGAAAACATGTTTCTTACGTTTATACTGTTTGAAAAATTAAAAAAATAAATTCGGGTTGTGAAAAAAATTTAAGTATCACAAAATAATATGTATATATTATAATAATTAATATAATATTTTTCTACAATTTTTAGTAAATAACTTTTAAAGGAATTAGTGGATTTAAATTAGGTTTTGCACAAATATTTATTAGAATTTTTTTAATATATGTACATATTTTAATATATATACATATATTTTAATATATGAACCTTTTTATTTTATTGATAATATTTTTTCTTTGTCAAATTTATCAATAAGTGCTATAATAGGCGATTTTCCATAAGAATCAAAAGTAACTTTAAATTTAAATAACTTCCAAACCATTAAGAGAATTGTGCTTAGTTTTTACAGAAATATTCAGAAGAAATAGTAAAACAATCTATGAAATTTTAATGCTTTTGTTAGTATTTCGATATATGTCACATAAATCCTTAATAAATACGTCAATCAATTCGCTGTTTACAAAGTGTAATCATCATATAAATTATTTTCGTACAAGTCGTTGTAGAAAAAAATAAAATATTATAAAAAGAGAGAGAGAATTATAATTAAAAAATTAATAAACATAATTAAATAATAAACAACAATAAAAATTATCAAAAAATGTGGATTTAACGATATTTTTTCATATAATAGGAAAATTTGTAAATTCCTAGAAAAGCTTGCAAATTTATTCTACGATGTTTTCAAATTAACTACAAAATTTTATACATAAATATTTATACATAAATGTTCCAATGCAAACGAAAGTACCGATGATGTGCGTTCGATGGAGTCGCGCTCGGAATCATTGTTGATACAATGCCGATGAGAAGCCACATGACAGGTTTAAAGTGGTACTAACTGCTCGGATAAATAGTAGATTACTCGCGGACATTAAATTTCAGAGGAAAAATCCAGCGAGCTGTGAAACGAGCTGGGAAATGAGAAACGATAATAGAAGGACGCGTAAAGTAGCCGTCCTGACGATGCCTCCCTCTTAAAAGGGGTCGACAAGAAATTTGCATCGCGATATAATTCTAAGATTACGGTGACTGGATAATCCTCTCTCTTCTCTATCTCTCTCATTTTAGTTGAGAAATTATTGAAATATTACAAAGTACTGAATTTGCGGCAAAGCTTCCCTCTTTAGGATTTCCTCGAAAATTTCCTTTAGCGCTACAATTAATTTTTGTATATTAAATATTTTATAATACAAATATATTTTTTTAAATAAATAATTTTTAATAAAAAATAGTGATCCTTATAATATAAAAAAAAAAAAATATTTTTCTCTCTCATTAAGCAAAGTAAATTTGCAAGAAAAAAGATTTGTGAACAAATTTATCAGCATCTCGGCTGATCCTCCGATTTACCTGACTCGTGTACGGATTCTACCATTAAATCTACCAGATAATATATCTTTTCCTGACGCAGCCGCGGCAAAAAGGAGATAATTGAACCCAGTTTAGAGCGGACTCATCCGCTCGCGATGTAGGAAAATGAGAAAACTTTTGATCTCGATTAACGCGGAATCGAAGATTGCGAAGAGTGCAATCGAACTAACGTATTCTAACGCTTATCTCGACGTACTTAGTTGATATCTCGATAAAGAAGCCTTTGCTCTTCGACAAGAAGTAGCATTCTTGTCGTCCATCCCAGGTTGCGAAGAATATTTTGATGTTCGATAAAAATTCGATCTCTGAATATATAGTAGGATCTTTCCTACTCAATTCGCGATTCTATAGACTAAAATGTGTAAAGTGTCAATAGTACTTTGATCCCATCTGCTGAATTCGCATCGAAGGCTCTATCGATTTTTCTATTAAATTCTCTTCTATTTCTGTCACTGCCAAAGACATCGGCGAGTGATTTTTAAGAGAATTTCTCGAGTATATCGGGTGAGATAATTGACATAATATTTTTCACGTTCAGAATTGGCAAAAATTCCATATTTCTTGGATAAAATTCAATGATGAAAATCGCTATTTTTTGAAGAAAAAAAGCTAGTCTTTTCTATTAAAATAAATAAAAAATCTTTTTATTTATATTTGTCACTTGAGAGAGTATCATCTAATTTAAGCTTTATTCAAAATAAAATTCGTAATAAATTTATGTCTAAATTTTCGACTCTGTTAAAGTGGCAGTTTAATAGACGTTAATATATATTAGAAATCGACATGGAAAATAAATTAGTTTTTTTGTTAGATGCTGAATAGTAAATACAAATGAGATCTATAATAGCGAGAACTTTTAATTCTGTTGCTATTACATTTTTTTTATCAAATAAAAAAAGAATTAATATAAAATAACACTTGTATCTTTTCTAAAAAAAAGTTTTCAAAAATTTCACGTATTAATTTGAATTAAAAAAGACCTTGTTATTATATTAATTTCATTTTATTAAACCATAATGATTTATTAATTACAAAAATATATTTTTTCCATAAAATTATATCAATATGTTTTAATATTACATATTATTAATTATTTTTAATTATTATTAGTTTTCGTTAGTTTATTCCATTAGATAAAGTCTGGAACAGGAAAAATCGGGGTGTATCGTGATTTTTTCCACTCGACGGACTTTTCCGGTCAACCTAATATAATGCCAATAAAACACGCGGCGACGATGTGTTAACCTTCGAAGTTTGAGAAATTTGCAATATCATCATCGATGGAATTCATTGAGGAACTTTATACACGCGACATCGAGCTTCGAAGCGGATTACGTACGACGTATTGTTATACTTGCAAACAAGATATAGTTGATTAAACAATAATTAATTTATCATGCTGTATAATATGCTGCGTAGTTAGCTGCTTAAACAATGTCAAATGTCCATATTTCATTAAACATCGCTACCACTAATTGTGGGTGTGTTGATAATAATCAAGTTACTATCAATCAAATCGATGAAAAAGAACTCGGAACTCTCGTATCTCTCTTTTTTTTTTTTTTTTTTTGTTCCAGTTAATCGCATATAGCGCAGTTTATTATCTTTCCTATCTCTAGGCGTCGTAATAGGCGTCCTTAGCCTTGCTTTCGTATTCAGTGCGCGTATCCATCTTGACATCTGTCGTTCGTTACGATAATGAAACGTTCAATTATCAACGGCTCGGTGATAACGCGACGTTTAATGAACGATGCTACGGTGAATGCTAAGAAGCATTATACGCATGATAGATGAGACAGCTTAAGGTTAAATTCTATACAATAAATTCAATAGCCAAACAATTATTAATAATTTTTAAAAAAGCATCTGTCAAACAAATTTTTTCGATTGTATTCAAATCTTAAAAAAATATGTATATATATTTTTTTTTCTTTTTCATACATTAATTTATATATATATATATATATAATTTATATTTTTATATATCCAACAATTCCATATACAGGATGGGATAATTGAAATTATCATATCTTGATATCAATGTTATTATCAGTAGAAAAAAAAAGAGAAACTAAAGTTGTATGGTTCTAAAAGAGATATAAAATAAATGAAATAATATCTTTTAAAGTGAAGATTTTCCCTCGGAAAAATTTTAAAGCTGATCGATTTTTTAAATGGAAATATATTTTTTGTCTCAAGTTTAGCAGCGCCAATTTTTTTAATTCTTTTTTTTTTTCATTTTGTATTAATTTCAAATTTTTAATTTTTGAATAAATATTTAATTTTTAATATCATTATTTTTGTAGGAAAGTAAAACAATTATTTTAAGCAACAGCTTTCGGTTCATATGTTGCTATTTAAATAATGCTTGACGCAATTTGTTTATATCATTATTTTTGCAAGAATTTGAAAGAAATAAAAACGACTATTTTGCACAAAAATTTCTTTTGAATATAAGTTTTTCTTTTAAATAAAGTAAAACTGTCTTGATTAAAAATACATTATTTATAAAATAGCTTTTCACAATAATATCGACATAATATCAATCCAGGTGACAATTTTAAGAGCTGGCGCTCTTTTCGTTGACTGGAAACTTTGTACTTGCCTGAAACTGATTTTCTTGCATAATTTTTACTGTAAAAAAAGAATTAAAAAATTTTCAACAAATTCATGCATAAATGTGTGAATTTTCAGAAAATTTTTTACGATCTTCAAGACAAGACGTAGGAGGAAGAGATCGATCGAGAATAGCTCACCAATCTTTTCACGACCTCTTCTCGATATACAATCTGCACGAGGATAAAGGTTAGACGATGAAGGCAAAAGCGTTGTGATCATCGCGCGCGATATTTACATGACACTCGTCGTCGTGAGCGATGCACCCAGGTCACTCTTGCTAAGGTCAAGGCTTAATATCGATCGGGCGGAGTGTCTTGTTGAAGAGCCTCTACGACAGTACGGTGCGTGAACGACCGATAACAAGCTTCCCCTCCCTTCTCTCCTTTTTCCGTTTTTCATTTCCTCTTGAAATCAATGGACTGATGAAATGTCAATTGACTTGACAGAAGTATAATCAAAGATTTGACAATTTAATACCGTAATTTCTACAATTTTATTTTTTTATTCTGTAATAGTTATTTAAATTCTTATAATTTTCATTTGGACATTAATATTTAATTTTTAGCGCTGGTTGTTTCATTCTATTTTCATTTTTTCCCTTAATAAAATAATATAACTGCAATAAAATAATAAAACTGTAGTAATAAAATAATATAACTGCAATAAAATAATAAAACTGTAGTAAAAAAAAATTAAAATAAAATGTTCTTGCAATTTCGAATCTTTAAATAAAATAATTTATTAAAAAAAAATTTGACAGATGGGCAATTTGGCAAAAGTATAATCAAATATTTAATATCCAAATTTTAATATTCAAACATTAGGAAATGGATGTCTTTCTTGACTTAGTATTCTAATTACTTTAATACGCAGAATATATTTATTTACATATTTCAAAGATAATAAACAATTTTCTATGATATGTGTTGATAAGCAACTCTTTGAAAGTGTGTAAGCAGCAGAATTTTAAATAAATTAGTAAATAGCTGTATTTAATCAAAAAATATATATTTTATAAAAAAGATTGGTTCGTATTTTTATGTTACGAAGAGACAAAATTAAAAATTACAAGGTAAGAAAATACAAAGTAAAAAGGCAAAGTAAAAAGATCTCAAACGTAGATATAAAAAATATAAAGTTTATAAGTGTATTTCATAACACTATTAAAAGCATATAAATATGAAAAATATCGCTAGCACACGCGCGATATATTTTTTAGATTAGAATAAAATTGTATAAATATTAAAGATATTTTCAATGAGCAAAACGAGAAAACAAGATTATAACGGGAAGACATCGGGATATTTATTATAAAATTATGATAAATTTAATATAAATTTACGTGTGCGAGATATGATTTCCTCATATTCGGTCAAGATTATAATTGCATTATAGGATTTAAAATCGATTAATCGCGGTCTAAAAAGAAAAACGATCGAAAATCAAACAATGATGTGAAAACTCACCAAATACGTGATATACAGGGTGTCCTAGACCACCTGTATTTAATCTTTAGAGAAAAATGTTTTGAACAAAAATTGTATGGTTTTGAGGGGAACACAAGATGGTGTCATTGGTTTGACCTTGGATGGCATTGTTAAGGTCAAGTCAAGGACTTTAATTTCTTAAATAAAATCCCTTATTTTTTATTGCATATTCTTATAACTTATGTCGAGAGCTTTCCAAAACACTATAATAAAATATTTTTTTATTAAGAATTTTTTGAGTTATTTTGTATCTTAATCTGACATTTTAGTATAAAATATAAAATATCTCGAAAATTATTTAGTGTTCGATAATTGTATCGTAATACTTTTATGTACAGA
>JBCAUJ010000002.1:7737296-7755910 GCA_038406275.1 Cataglyphis albicans | reverse complement strand
AAAAATTGAAATTAAAACAAATTTTAATGAAATATTCTATCACAAGATAATATTTTCCCATTTAAATTTTATATTTTTATTCTTAGTAATATTCTTATTCCGCTATCTCAATTATGTGTACAGATTATTATACCTTTCTCTGAGTTAACTGCATCAGCGCGCGTTGACAAGCATCAATGCAATCAAGCGACATCGTGTCCCTCGACTCGTAAAGGAAGATTCGAGGGCGGAACAAATGGATGCTGCGACGAGTGTACGCGCGATACTTTGCGGTCTCTTGAGAAATTACGTGCCGTGTGCACGTGAGTGTCGCGAAATGGTCAATGCAGGGAAGACGATAAATCAGTGGCCGGGATTGTTACAAAACGTGTTTGGCAAGAAGCCGAGAAAAATGTGACCCTTTAGTCATCGATATGTTAAAACTTGTTTATTTGAATATATGTCCGACAGAGGAGTGTCTAATTAAATCATGTAAAAAAATTCTCTGATCTTTTCAGTATTTTTATTCGCAACTTTTCAGGTGAAATTATGTAAAGAATTTTTAGCAAAGTTTTTAAAATATGTAACTTTTATTTAAAATAAATTTCTTTGTTGCACGCGCTTTTTAATGTTTTTTTTTTCTATTCGTGCAATCAACAAAGAAAAATACAGAGCCGTTAAAGTTTCAAATATTAAAGTTGAAGAAGTACTGAAAAAGACCGAATGACTTTCATAAGAAAAACTACAATTTATTTTTTTTTCATTATAAAAAAACATAAAACTAAAATTATTAAAAAGATAATATTTTTTCAAATAATTTAATAAATTCCAATAAAATTTTCTGTGATAATTTCTTAGATAAAAAAAATTGCTGAGAATTCTAGATTTTTCTATGTTTTTTCCAGGAAGAAAATAAATATTCAAACATTTCGAATAAATTAATGATGATGTAAACTACGCGCAGCATATTATTATTAATGCGAAACAAAGTTCTAAGTAGAACGAATGCTAAATATATGCGTTGATCAAGCTGCGAATAAATTCTGTTATTATTTCATATCTAATTGTAATTAGTTTCTAATAGATCGGCAACATTAAGCGGTTCATTACTTACCCTCCGTATGGGAGACCATTATAATAATTGTCGCGCGAATTAATACGCTACAAAGAGTGGAACTGACAACTCGCGGACTGCGATAAATTTGCGCGATACCGCGAAATAAATATGTCATCACGTGGATGAAAATTGCACAGCAATTCGTCCCAATGACCCAGATTTTGGTCTATCGAATTTTGGTTTATCGCGCAAATTCGGGCAAAATCGTCCATCCAAAGGTCGAGAAGAAAAATCCCAATATCCATTTCAGTAGCCGGAATGTAAACATCAAGTGGCTTCACCGCCACTGTGATGGCGAAAAAAAAAGGACAGCGAAATAAATTTCACCTATTCGCGTATTGTCGACGATCATACATCGTCGTATGAATGTTTGACAGTATCTATGGTACGCATATGTATGCACGAAATGTATGCAGCCTGATGCGAATGACAGCCAGGCTTTCTGATCGATGCGAGTTCTATGGCCGACGACGGCGAACATGATGCATATCCCGAAGAAACGTGACGTTTCTCAATACTCGAGCAGATCGGAGAGGCACACTGTCAAAAATTTTCTAAAAATCAAATATATTTTCGTTTGAATTTTGGAATCTGAGTGTCTGAAAGAAATTTCAGGCTATCTGTCTTAATTATCAGAGTTGGATTTTCTGGAAAGTCAGAAAAATGTGTCTGAAAATTTTAATGTGTGAAAATTCTATGATAATGTAAAAAAAGCTTCAGACATTGTCTGAATTTAAGTCCGTTTTTCTTTTGTAATGCAATAAAGGTGCACTGTAAAAATTGCCTAAAAATTCAGACACATTTCTGTCTAAATTTTCGAATTTGCGTGTCTGAAAAAAATTTCAGACAATCTGTCTTAATCATCAGAATTTTTTTTTCTGAAAGTTTAGAAGAATGTCTGAAATTTCTGAATATCTGAAAATTCAGACAGTATTCTGTCTGAAAAGAAAAACTTCAGATACTTTATCTGAAATTTTAATCAGAATTTTAAGAAAATTTTAATCATTTTTTCATCAATTTAATTTTTTTTTATGGTGGCAACAAAGGAGCACTGTAAAAACTTGCTGAAGAATTCAAACACATTTTTGTCTAAATTTTCGAATCTGGATGTTTGAAAGAAATTTCAGACAAACTGTCTTAATCATCAGAATCATTTTCTGATAATTCAGAAAAGTATTTCTGAAAATTAAAATGTGTCTAAAAATTCAGTTCGCAAAAAAGCTTCAAACTTTGAAGTTCAAGTGTATGCACAAAGATTTTAGACTTCAAACTTTGAAATTTTTTTTACAATGTATGCATTAAATGTCATCCCTGTCATTTGCTTATTCAAGAAAAGTTACAAAGAGAGTTGATAATTTAATCAAATTATTTTATTCCAAAATATTAATATAAATTTATTCCAGTTTACTGCAATCCCAAATATTGGATTCTCGATATTGAGATTTTATCGAAGCTCTAAAAAAGATTAAAAATCAGCTGATCACGGAAGATTAATCATCCCCTTTAATTTCCGAAATGCATACACAATGCGCGATTATGCATCGCGAAGATGTCGTTATGCGCGCATTTCCTCTCACACATATATATATATATATATATATATATATATATATATATATATATATATATATGCGTATACACATTCACCTCTAGCATTACAAAAGCATAAATCCTACGAGCTGACATTGATAACCGACAAAGAGACACAGGGTCGATGAGAAGATAAAAGCTACCATCAAGCGAATAGAAGGAAGAAAATATTTGCGCAAATACAATTTCCTTGTATCCCTTGGAAAGATGCTACCAACTAAATTTGCTTCAGCCTGGTGTACTATTCCTTGCCATATTTCAAGTTAATCCGTATATATGGACGAAGGTTTACGTGATGCAATATTTTCAGATACATGAAATATGTTAAAACATCATCAAAGCGCCCCATAAATATTAAAATTATTATTGATTTCTATAACGTATAAAACGCATCTAAATAAATAATCTCTGTAATTGCGTGCAAAAAATATCTCGCAATAAAATAACTGTCAATTTTTCCGAAAAAAAAAGATTCATAGAGTATAACCGATTCGTACTAATTCGTTGACAATCAACATTTGTGGAGAAATAAATATTGGGTGACCAAAAATGTCAATGTTATTTGTTAATAAGAGAACGATTAATTATTTATATCTATAAATAATTAATCGATTCCCGAAATATTTCAATTAAATTCATCGACACGATGGCGGCGACATCAGTCATCATAGACAGATCGATTGGTGCACTTATATTGGGTTGGCAAGAAAGTAATTTCGATTTTTTAATGTGAAATAAAATTCAATTTTTTCTATACAAAAAATGAACTTTAATCAGTTGTGTGTGATACATTTAACCTTTTTGCAATCTCTCGCACAGTTATATGATGATTCGATTCAATTATGGCTTTCATTTTGTCATCATCAACTTCAGAAGGTCGACCAGAAACGTTGGTCATCTTTAAGTGATAAATCTCCAGAACGAAATTTTTTAAACCAATTCTGACACGTGCGTTCTGTTTATGGTGTTGATTGCTTAACAAATTAGTGTACTGTGAAAAAAACTCACGTTCTCTTCGACGGTCTTCTTGATTTTCACGCTGGCCTCCACCACGGTCTTCCCGGCCTTGTTCACGGCGCTATACAAGAATCCGCCGAGGCTCTTCGCACCCGCCAATGCCTTCGTGGAAACTGGTGGCAGACAAGAGGCAAAAATTAGAATGGATGCAATGTTCCCTGTGCAAGGAAACTGTTCCTTCCTTTGTTGACTAGGAACGTCGCTAGAACAAGAGTCGGTACAGAGTATACAGAATGTCTATTCAAATCTTGTAAAAAAATTTTCTAAAAATTCCCTGATCTTCCAGATATTTCTATTCAAAATTCTAGACAAAGAAAATTTTCTAAAGATTTTTGGAGAAGGGAGAGATGCAATTTTCTAGAAATTTTTTGCTAAAAATTAATAAAAATAGATCCCCAATGTTTTTGACCTTAATATAGAGTTACTGTTAAGGTTACTGTCCTGAGTATTCTCCAAAAAGTTTTGAGTTGTTCATTATTTATTAAAAAGTTACAGACAAAAAAAGTTTACTGAATAGAAGGTTTTCTGACATTATCTATATTTAACAGAGCGTACTCTTAGCAGATTCATTTATTTATGTGTGGTAAATTGAATGTGTGGGCGAGTCCTCGAAAAAGTCTACCCCATGTGTCAAAAGTCTGCCTATGTGATAGATCAATCCGAGAGGTCAATCTTTATTTCAAGTAATTCAGGGATTTTCCCCCTACGTGAAAGTCGTTGACATATTATGTTTCTGTGAATAACTCACTTCTTATTTATAAATTCCATAAGCTACTGTTTATTACATATGTTTACGTTTATTTGTATTCTTGCTAATGTCAACAAAGCGAAGCAATAGACTCATTTCTAGAAAATGAGTTAGATTAAATTTTTTTCAGATAAGATGTACAAGAAAAGAGACTCTGCCTCTTCTCTCTTCCCTGCATTTAATTTACACATATAAATAAATAAATCTGAAAAATATATTCTATGAAACATACAAGGTGTCCAAAAATTACATATAATACATGGAAAATTTGGTTTATAATTTTTTAATAAATAACGAGCTTAAAATCTTTTGGAGAATATTTGAAATAATGATTTTGTATATATATATATATATATATATATATATATATATATATATATATCAGGATCATTGAGACTGAATTTGCTTTTGTCAATTTTTACTGATTTTTCGTTGAATGCGCTCTCTAATATTTTTTATTCATACAGAGTGTATACTTAAGTTTCAAGTACTAGAAATTTACAAATGTATTAAAAAAAAATTGAATAGCTTTTGTAAACACTTTTCAGTTGCATATCATTTTTTCTCATTTCTTTTACATTAAATTATCATATATATTTATTATATAATAAGAGTAAATAATAAGAGTAAAATTTATGAAAGAAAGAATTTTTGAAGAAATAAATCCAAATAAAGTTCTTATGATAACTTCTTGATTTTTCCAAAACAAATCCCATTACAAAAGAAATCCCTGAAAATTCCAAGAAGTAAACCATGGTAGTAATCGCATAAAAATGAATAAAATAAGCCATAAAGCTTGATCGCTTTTCTCTCAAGAAGGAAATACGCCAACTTCGTTATTTAAAAATCATTAGTTCAGCATTCACGTTAATTGCGTTAGCAATTAAGTTAAAATTTCTTTAAAAATGTGAAAATAAGAGATCGGCTCTCCACCATATTAATAATTCAGAAGAAAAATTCAATCCGAAAAAAATTCTAATTACACTGTAAAAAATTGACTGAAAATTCTGTATCTGTTTGCAGACATATTATCTGAATTTTCAAACAGAATGCTGTCTAAATTGTTAGACACTGAATTTTTAGATACTTAAAAAAAATTTTCAGACACACAATCTGAATTTTCAGGCACACTTCGATCTTTAGACACACTCTTCTAAACTTTCAAAAAAATTCGCTTCAATAATTAAAACAAATTGTCTAAAATTTCTTTCAGACATCCAGATTTGAAAATTCAGGCAAAAATCGTTGTCCAAATTTTCAGACAAAATGCTGTCTAAATTTTGAAACACGCTCTTCTGAATTTTCAGAAGAACAACTTTGATGATTAAGACAGATTATCTGAAATTTCTTTCAGGCATCCAGATCTCAAAATTCAGGCAAAAATGGGTCTGAATGTTTAAAAAATTTTGTACAATATATATCATCGCGTTTGAAAGAGGAATCGTGAGCACGATGTTCGCTAATGAATCTGCGATGTCGATTTCTTCCAACCCAGATACGTCAGATAGATCTCTCGAGAGACTCTTTCGCTAGGAATTCTGACTTTGTCATTCATCAATAAGAACGACTGGCACAAATCGAGATAAAACGCGCGTCGAGATACCTCATGTTAAATGTAATACAAACTATTGCTGTACGCAATTTTCGTGTGTTATTGTTCCCGCCTGTAGTTTCCGACGTAAAATTATGACAATGAGACGCGAAGAGGCGAGAGAAGTTTGATTCGCACGATTGTTCCATTGTCATCGATTAATATCACAAGTTGTATAAACGTACGTTATATTATTACATGTTAAAAGCTACAATTATAAAAAATATACATGTGAATTTTTGCTATATTTATATCTATGATTTTGCAACAAAAAACGCAAAACAATGGCGTTTCTTTTAATTTCGGATTCATAACTGCGCGTAAAATGTCATCATTTAAAAATAAATGAAAAGTCTCCTCTCTTTATAAATTCATTCAATTTTCTGCGTTCACGTAGCTAACACGAATAATGATGGAATAAAGTGGAAACCCGCGTATTTCAACGTTCAAAAAATAAATCAATGCGTATGCTGCAAAAAAAAAAAAAAATGACATTTACTATCGTACGTCACATACGTCACACTAAAAAGAGATATACGACGCTTCGACAACCGTGCCTCATAAATGGAATATATTTAGACATTTCGTTCGTGTCTCGCATGGCAGATCGGTTACACTGACATTTACTTTCGATAAAATACAAAAGCGATTCGCCTCTCTTCTTATAGCTCGTGGAAAAGGTCGCCCGATCCCTTGCTCTTCAGCTTCAGCGTTTCAAACTGTCGTCACGTATACGTACATATACTTCATCGTGTGTACCAACATTTCATCAATTCGCTCGTAACCCCGGCGAAAGCAAAGAGTGCGAACAATCTCTTCCCTTCCTCCCCCTCCCCCTCCTCCTCCTCGCAAAACCACCCGCGTTTCCGCCTAATTTAATCCGCGAAAATTTAATTTAAATCCATCGTCGTATATTTCAATTTCTCGCGTATTTGTGATCCTTATATAATCTAGATTAGATGTAAATATTGCCGAGAAAACACGCAGAGAATTTTAATATTATCGTTGAAGCCATAACACAGTCATTGAATTCTAATATAAAAGCGAAATATTTCCCTGATGCGAGAAGAAACAACTAGCAGTGAATTTTTGAAGATTCTCAGAAATTCATGATTGAGGTCACCTGAAATACCCGATTCAATTGTGCAGCTTTGAAATGGAAGCACGTTTTTTTTTTTTTTTGTGTCCCGCAACACCTGGGTTTGTACCACAACCGCCCTAAAACAATGCGATAAAATGGGGCCTCGGGTTTTATTTGTGTAAAAAATAAATAAATAAATGTAAATAAATAAATAAATAAATAAATAAAATTTTAAAAAATATTTCAATAATTCATGCGGAATATTTCGCGAAACTTTACGAAAGAGCGTCCGTGACGTGTATACAGAAGAGAATGCGCAAGGAGTGATCTGCGAGTTGCTCGCCGAAATGCCTAAACCGAAGGCAATTTAATCAACGGGATTGAAGCACTTCAGTTCGTACCTTCCTCTGTCTATTTCTATCTGACCACATTAAAGAGAACCAACTGATGTAAAATTTATATACATACAAGTATCGGTACATAGCTTAATAACCGCTTCAGTGAGATGCATTGGATAATTAATGCTCCAGTTCTGGAACCGAGATTACACAAATAAGTTTATCTCTCGCCGAGAGAGTGAGAGTGTGAGAGAGAGAGAGAGAGAGAGAGAATCATTAACGAGAAGCATCACAGCCGTTCTTGTCATATGTCAAGATAATTTGTCGCTCTGCCAAAATTGCGGAATTTGCCGCAGAGATAACGCAAACATTAGATTTTGACGCCTGAAAGGGAGAATTTTGGCGCAGGATGAAGCCGAAGATAATGGATTATCGAATTTGTGGGAAGGAAATGATTATTCAATTCAACAAAAAAAAAAGAAGAATTATTTCCTATAATTTTGTAATGCTTGAATACAATTGCAATTTTCAAATTGCTTCTTTATATCAAAATTTTAAAAATTTTGCACTAAAAGTTGCAAGAAATGGATATTTTAAAATATCTCATATTATAATTGCAATTTGTTTATATGATGTGTTGAAAAAGTTTTATTGCAATCAAATTAAGTATGTTATTATGACTTTTAACCTCCAAAGGAAATTTATTGGATCAATGTATGATTACTAAGATATTTATAATTAAATGTACAATCTATTGTGAACTAGAGCATCAAGAATCTATCAAATTATTTTCAAATAATTAAATTTAAGGACTTTTTTAGATAATGTGATATGAATCCGCGATCTCAAAATTGACAAATTAAAAATAATGGAATTAATATGGATATTAAAATTAATGTCAAGCTAATAGAATTTTTGCACAAATTTAATACAATTTGAATTAATTTTGTTATAATTCAACATCTTAAAGAATTAAAGTATGAATTATACATGAAATGGAAATGAAATAAAATGGGATTCATTAGATAGAATTAAGGACTTGCAAACAACGACCAAATATGTTTCAATTTTAATTCAAATTTTTGATTCTTTATATTTTCTTATTTTAAATTTCAATGCTTAATTTTAAAAGATTAATGAGCCATAATCATATTTGTCTCGATTTTAATTCTTATTTTTATGTTTATTTATTTTACTTTCATTTTGATTTATATTTTCAACCTTTATATATAATATCATAAATTTAATTTTAATTATATTATTTTATTCTTTTTATTCTATTATTATGTTTATTTTTAAATTATTTTATTCCAAATACCATTAGATATTTTACATTAAGTATTTAAAATCTCTTATTATTATTTTAAAATTCTTTGATTTTCGGATTTAGACATTCTCGAAAATCATTTATAATAAATAGCAAAGTTGATGTTCATGTACATCAAAGTTTATTTATATTTATATTTACATTCGGTACAAGAAATAAATAATTGTTATAAAAAATATATTGCAAATAATTGAATACTTTTTTTTTTAAAACAATTATTTTCTGTACACCATTTGATTCATCTTATTATTCTGTACATAAAAGTATTACGATTATGAAACACTAAATAATTTTCGAGATATTTCATATTTTATACTAAAATATGTCAGATTAATATACAAAATAACTCAAAAAATTCTTAATAAAAAAATATTTTATTATAATGTTTTGGAAAGTTCTTGACATAAAAAAATGCAATAAAAAATAGGGGATTCCATTAAAGAAATTAAAGGTGTCCTTGACTTGACCTTAACGATGCCATCCAAGGTCAAACCAATGACACCATCTTATGTTCCCCTCAAAACCATACAATTTTTATTGAAAACAATTTTTGTTTTTCTTTAAAATGCTTAGTTTTTGAAAGAAAAGGGATGTACGGATGGTCTAGGACCCTGTATATATATTCAGCAAAATAAAGAATCTTTAAGTTTAAATAAACATAATTGAAAAATTCAAACAAATGTAACGGAAAATTATATCGCGGTATAAAACGTCGATACTTTTATAATAGACGCGTAAAAATCTCCCAATTCCTTTCTCTTTTTTTTTTTTTTTAATTCGTCGTGAAAATCCATCGCGCTGAAAATTCCGTAATTGCGGCGATACGCGATATCCTTCGTTCGTTAACGGCCTACCCTATTTCCACGTACAAAGTCGGACGAATTTCAGAGCGGAAAGCGACGTGAAAATTCGTCGACGTTGTCGTCGCCATCGTCCGGCGTAAAGTTCCAAAAAGTTTTGTTCGGCCGACAACGACGATATCGCTTGGCAAACTTTGGCAGAAAAGTTTGCGTGTAGAAACGTGACAAGAAATCTCTCGCTATATGAGCACAGCTTTCTTAGGCGATGTCACAAAGAAAGAATGACACGCGCGAAAGACGCCGACATATGGCCGCTTACGAACTTTGCGATAAAATTCACGTGACTAAAACGTCTCGATAAAATATCGATAAAGAGTATCAATTATCATTTGTATTTGAAACATAAAATAATCGACGTATAAAAATATTGGTAAAAGCAATAAAATTTAATTTTAATTTTAATTAATTAATTATTATTTTAATTAATTTTTATTTAATTTTATTTCTTTAATTTAATTTAATTTTAATTTAATTTTTTTTTAATTTTAAACTTTAATTTTTATTTTTAATTTTAATTTTAATTTTCTGCGCAAAATAATAATTTGAAATTTGAAATATTTCGAGGTAAAATAAATTTAGATTAGAACTTTAATTTTTTTACAAATAGCTAGCTATTTTTGACATGACGTAACTTGCCTTATTTCAACAATATATTGCGTTTCTCTTAATAAAATTAATTAGTCTAACTATATTCTCGCAAAGAAAAATTAAAAATATATCATTATACCGAAATAGAGTATAATGGATCAGAAAATACGTATATAAATATTAATGAATCAAGAGTGCAATTATCCCTGTCTGTTTCTTTCTTACATAAGAGCCTACCTTGATCAGAAAAGTCGTATATAGACAACAGTGATGGAATTCCTTTGTGATATTAGCGACACGATTTTTTTATATCATGATTTCTCGTCTCGTATGTTTCGAGTTGATGACGTCAATAATTGTGTAATATGTCGGAAGGGTAGCGGCGACTAAAGAAGCGCACCATGACCAAAATAGTGCTTCTTCGATCCATTAACGACAATAGTTCCGTTACACAATATAGATTGCACGAGGCTAACGGCTGTTACATATCTCTACCTGATAACGATGTACAGCAATTATGTATATATATGGGGATCGCTTTGATAAAGCGTGCATACACGCGACGATATGTCAAATAAATGTCAATGACGTGTACATTAAACTATCATTGACGAGGCTTGTTGTAATAGTATCCGATGAAATTGAATCGTCGATGCGATCAACTTTCTGCCGACAAAACGATAATAAAGAGAAACCCATGGGATTTAGAGAGAACTAGAATCGAGTTTTCCAACTATATGGCGTGCCAACTGACGCTTGCATTAATCAAAGTTTGACCTTGTGTTTTCCACCTATCGCGCTATCTATTGAAAGAAAAATGATCTCGTATGTAGAATTCATATTTCGCTTCTATATTTCATATCTCCATTACAACATTCTACATCCTACTCTGCCGACAGACACGTCAGGTTGACTCATGACCCTGATATCATATTAAAGTTGTTTTATAAAACTCACATCGGACATGATATAAACAAATGTTTCGTAACTGCGTTAAAGTCGGAGATAAATATTATTTATTTTTATTTTTAATTTTTATTTTTATTTATTTATAATGGTATATATTTTTTTTATTATATAAATAATATATAAATATATTTCTCGTTTTTAAAATATATTTAAGAATATAATAGAATTAGAATCATTATAAAATTGTATTTTAGAATATTTTTCATTCAAAATTGATCTTTAAAGTTTATCACGCACGTAACTTATTTCAAGTTTAAACTATTATAAGTACAATGTATTTATGGAATTATTCGGTAAGAGTTCATTGGTAAATGTAGGAATAGATTTTTTCAAACTAATTATCATTAATTATGATTAATTATGATGATCATAGGGGCGAGGAAAATCGGAAAATCAAAAAATTTTTAATATAATTTTTCTGACACCATGTACACTTAACAGAGCGTACCTAAGCAGATTCATTTATTCATGTATGGCAAATCGAATACATGAAATGGGCGGAGCCCCGTGTATCGCCACTCTGAAAAAATTCTAACCTAACCCAAACCTATTTTCAGTTTTAAAATTAAAGTTGCCCGATGCTTTCAGTGTGACAAAATCTACATTTGTAAAATTCTACATAAGTTTATTCCTTTCCACGCAAATCGAGATCTGTACATATCAGCCGATGCTGATAGGTCTAAAAGCATCAGGCGATGAAGATGGACCTTACTTCACGTGGAAAGTTGTAAATCCATGTGAAATTTTACAAATATAGACTTCGTCACACTGAAAATACCAAGCAACTTTAAATTTAAAACTGAAATTAGGCTTGGGTCAGGTTAGAATTTTTGCGGAGTGGGGCTGCAGAAAAAGGTGCTCCGCCCCTTCCCCGCCCACGTGTTGGATTTATTACACAATGAATAAATAAATCTGCTAAAGTACGCTTTATAAAATATACATAATGTTATATAACGTCTCTGTCACGCTTACAGGCATTATTTTTAATTTTAAAAAAATTATATACATATATATATATATATATATATATATATATATATATATTTCAATTTCAATCGATTTTTCCAGATCTAACTTCCTGATAAATAGTTCGAAAAAACCCATTTCTCCATTTATTAATGTAGGTGAACTCTTACTAGTCTTCATTGTTTTATTGCATTATATATCGTATTATTATACAGTTTATAAATATTTTGTATAATAACGTTAAATTAAAATTAATGAGAAAAATATTTGTTGCAAAAAAATATTTATAAATAAAAAAATTTTTAAATATTTAATAAACATTTCAAATAAAAATAACAATGTGCGCAACTTTTTGAAGAAATTAATTTTTCTTGGATTTTTTTATATTTCCTCTAATCGCGTATGGAAAATAATTATTTAATAAATAATAATTAAATATATTATTGCGTATTGCGATAATTTCATGATTATAAGATTGATGTTACGCCAGAGACAGGTAAAGCTTATCTCTTATTTTTAGCGCGCATTTCTCTTAACATTTAAGTTTCTCTCGTTCGGAATTCCCGATATCTTTGTTCGAGGAAACTTTACAGAGGATTCGAAGCACAAAGAATCAAGTCCCATCAACAAAATACTTTCGTATCAGTAATTCTGATCGCTTTCTCTTAATATTTCGTATCTCGAATTAAACAGAGAAAGTATTGCACAGAAACAAATAGAAGAGCCAATCTTTCTTCTTCTCGCGTGAAAATGACAATAAATCAGAGAAGTCATATTCACGCTAAAAATAGACGTGATGTTTGAATTTATAGAAAATGCGCTTTATATGCTTTATATCGTTTTATCGTGCTTGTGTCTCTTCGATTTGTCATCGAGTCAATCGAATTCCGATGTGTAAAAAATGAATGTAAAATGTGCGAGGATGATATACATATACTTTTCCAATAATGGCACAGCAAAAAAGTACAACGTGCCATTTTAGGATCGAAGAACCAGTACTGACAATGAATCGTAATGATTCTCGTATTTCGATTATCTCGATTTCTTTTCCATCTGAAATTCGATGAGTCCGAGTTACAGGAAGTGCATTCGCAGACTTCCTGAGTCGATAGCCTCTCCCTCTCTCTTTCTTTCTTTCTCTCCCTCTCGCTCGCTATTGCTCTCCCGCACAGATCAAGCGAATATGAATCTTCAATGATCCGAGAGCAAGGCAATCATGCTCGGGTCAACCATATACTCGTTAGAGTGCATACTACATTAGCTGCTACAAGTGGCGTCGTTAAATTAAATTTGAACGAATGTATTTAAGCCTCATCGTACATAGCATTTCCATCAATAATATTTACATATTTTTTATATACATATATTTATATATAAAATATAGACTTCCAGTTGGAGAATGATGAAGGAAAGATCGTGTAGGAATAAAAGGAAGAAAAATGATATTTGCAGAAAGATGTGGAAAGGAGAGGAAAATAGAATGAGACGAGAAGGAAGGAGGAAAGAGGAAGACGAGAAAATGAAGGGAAGATAGGAAATGAAAGAAGAGCAGAGGAAAGGAGAGAAATGTGGAGAAGACGATATTAGGTTAGGAGAGCATCCATTAAGATAGAAGGCTGATTGGTAAGAATGGAAAGTCGACAAAGAAGATCGGAGGAAGAGATAAGTGACAGCGACGAAAAATCTGGAGGAAAAGTCGGTAAAGAGGTTAGGAGCTAGCAGAGGAAAATATATGGTTACTGTAGAAAAATGAAGAAAAGTTGGAGAGAATGTTGGGGAGACAAAATATGAGGATAGAGAAGAAGAGAGACTGGAAAGTAGTACGAAGGATACATAAAATGGATGCTTGAAGAAAAGAGAGAGAAAAGAAAAGAGAACTTAAAAGAGAAAAGAGAAAAAGAGAAAAAAGAGAGAAGGAGGGATAGGCAGTGGTCCGAGAAAAGAAGAAAGTGGAAAAAGTGAAACATCGATAGATCTAAGAAAAGGAGAATGGAGAAGAGAGAGAGGAAAGAAGAGAAAAGAGATGAGAAAGGAATGAAGAAAACGAGAGATAAGTAGGACGACGGAGAGGAAGAAGAAAAAGCGAAAAGCAAGGTGGAGAAAAGAAACAGAAGCATTCCAAGGAAAGAGTAAAACGAAGAAAAACTCAACAGCGACCAAAGGAGTGGAGAGAAGAGAGAGGAGAGAAGGAAGGAGACAGGAAAATCAAAAGAATATAAAAAACGAGAGGAAAAAGCGAGAGGGGAAAGAAGAGGGAAATGAAGAGAGTCGAGGCGATGAAAAAGGGAAAGGAAGGAAGAGGAGATAAAATAGATAATTGATGGAGAAAACAAGGGAGACAAAAGATGGAGGAGTGTTGTAATTAGAACGAGAAAAGAGACAACGAGAGAGGAGAAGAACGAGGGAAAAAGAGAGCTGAGGCAAGGAAAAAGAGAGATGACGAAAGAAACAAGGAACAAAGAGACAAGGAGAGAGCGGAGACAATAAAATAGAGAATAGATGGAGGATGCGAGGAAAAGGAAAGTGAAAAGAAAGAGGAGGATAATTTGGATTTAGAATTGATCTAGATTTTGAGTTAGAGTTTGAGTTTGATCGTGTATTTGATTTTGCTTAACTTAACCCGATCTGAATTTTTAAGTTTAATATTGATTTTAAATTTTGAGTTTCGGTTTTAGTTTTAGTCTTAGTTTTAGCAAGCTATTGAAGTATAATTTAAGAACTTTAAATGGTAATTCAATTTCAACTTTAGATATATTGATTTTAATTTGTAGTTTTTCCTTTAGTTTTTAGTTAAGTATAAGACTGAATGTATAAGACTGAATGTTGGAGGAGAACTGTACCGAAAAGTCCGTCTTAAGCCGAAAGGCAAGGACTAAGTGAAAATAAATAATAAATAAAATAAATATATATTTTTTTATTTTTATTTCTTATATATAAAAATAAACATCGTAAAAAATTTTGTAGAGATTATTATTAATATTAATAAAATTTATAAAATCTATATAAAATAAATATACATATATAAGTTGATGATAAAAAATATGAATTTTTATAATGTATATATAAATATATATGTGTATAAATATTTCACGGTTTGTTAATTAAATGAAATAGGTATTTAAATATCATCAAACTTTCCGTTGGCCTCATTTAATCTCCTCGAAAATCTCGATAAGAGAAACGCAAAGAGGATACTTTGAAACTGTTCAAAACCTTGTGTAAACAAAAAAAAAACAGAAATGGAATCTCAATTTCTGATATTAAAAATGAAATAGAAATGCGTTGCGTCACTTATAAACTTCGATGAAATTAATTATCGACGAATCATCTCGAGGGAAGTGAGATTCTCAAGTTGCGGATGAAATCAAAGATGGAACAAATATATTCCAGATATCGTATCTTCAAGAATATTCCTCTACCATCACTGCTTAATTACATATTAAATTTGATTGGCACAGTAATGATCATATGGTAAGTCGGTATAATCTTCTAGGAAACGTTTAATGTCTTTCCTGGGACTCATCGCTTAAGATTGCGAGCCTTGCTATGGAAGATCGATGCGAGCTCTAAGCTCTTAGCCTAGTTAAAAAGTCATGAAATTCGTTCGCAAGAGGAAAGAAGCTTTCTCGCGAGCGAGTGTTATTTAGTGAAATGGATTAGTGATGCTCGAAAAATTAATAAGGGTAGATTAAATAATGATTTATCATTTTGTCTTTGTGTTAATGTATAATTATAAACTTTATATTTAATAAAGTTGAGGAAAGATTTTCTAATGATTTTTATAATTATATATTTTAAATATTTTATCCTGTACACATATACAGGGTGTCCAAAAATTCGCGCCACACCCTTTAAGAAAAGATAGAGGGTGTTATTCTGAACAAAAATGTCCTGTATCATTTTTTTCTATAATGCTTAATAAAAGAGTCATTATTAAGTGAAGTCTGGCCTATCATCGCCAATCTTTAGCTAAACGCACGGTCGGTGAACCGCTCGTCTGGTAGTGTGCGTGAGCGCTCAGATGTTTATGACGGCTCACCGAACACCTTAAAAGGTGTTGCGCGAATTTTTGGACACCATGTATATTACATTTCCTTTAGGAAAAAAAATAGAAAATCGTTCTAAACTATCGATTTTTTTTTGTTATGCACTTTTTTTAGTAATCCATAGCAAAAGTGTGAAAAAGTATTTCCATAAAAGAGAGTTTTACAAATTCGAAAACAATATAGTTTACGTAAAGGGAGAGTTTTAAGCTCAATTCTAAAAAAAAATAGTTATATTAAAATAAAATAAAATGTAATAAAAATATAAATAGTTATATATTCTAAATAGTAATATAATTATCGAAGAGAACAATCGAAGAAAATAACACGCTAAAAAGCCATTTTACTGCAACTACGTGCTATTGTATCTCAATTTCAAACACAATTGAAAAAAGAATAAGAATATTTGTACACACATAGTACTCATTCAAATGCTATCAAAGTACTTCGCGCTCGCTTTCCTCAAAGTTACGTCAGAAATGGATTTTCTACGCGATTTAACCGATCAAGTTATAATAGAATTTAGAAAAAAAATAAAAAGAAAATATGTTAAAAATAAAATCGTCTAATTTTGTATGAGTAGTCAAATAATATTTCTTTATAAATAAATATTTTATTTTTTAATTAACAAATTTTTTTAAATGTGTGCAATTTTTATTTTCCATGGAATCTGTTGTGATAACATGTACAAGTTGCTTTCTATTTGTGTTGTCTATCGTGTCTCAAATTCTAAGGAAAAAAAAACTTGAAAAAGAATTTTGCCTCCAGCTCGGCACGCGAAGAAATCGAGCCATCACCATTGAAAGCTCTCGCAGAAGAATCAGAAATACTTCTAACAATCGAACAAGAAAGCGTAAACGAAAAAGAGGGTCTCGATGTTCAAAATATTCTCTCAGAGATACAAACCTCGTATAAAAATTGTATGTCCAAATGCCAGTAACATCGATCAGAAATATCTTCCCCCATCCCCCACTCCCACGCGCGTGTCTTTAACAAAAAGTGCCTTTAAAAAGAATCAAGTGAAATTTCTTCCCTCTTTTGTTTCCGCCCGCGCGACGAAAGATCGAAACTTCGAGGATGATATAATATATCGTATCTACTCTTGACAGAAATACCTCCATATCGTTGATCGCCATATCGAAATCATCACTTGACCGAGTTATCCTGAAATCTGGCAAACGAGCAAATAACAAATCAACATAGAGGAAGGGGCGGGGGGATGAGGGGATGAGGGGAAGAGAGGAAATGGGAAAGTGGTGAGTGAGGTGGCCTCATCAAACTGCGGTTATATCGTTGATTTTCCGGAGTGAAGGAAGAGTCGGCCGGAAGCCGCGGAGGAGGTTGAGAAGGAGGAGAGGTGGGAGAAGAAAAGAGGTGGTTGTATTGATCGACGAAGATGGGGTCCAACCCCTCGACAACTACGCGAAGGACGTATTACTTGCTGACTGGATTTGACGCTTATAGATGCTCGGCTTGAGTCGAGCAAGATGAACGTTTCGAGATCCATTCACTCTCCACTCCTGCACATCATACACGTGACGGCTGCGGGATGTAAAAGGGATGACGGACGGGAGTACAGAGAGATGAGACGTATTTAACGACCTTAGCGCGGTTTCCGCTCGGGGGTTGGCGGAGCCCCCTGGATCTAGGTGTCTGGTCCATCTCGGGCCAAGGACAAGCGCAACGATCCTTCCCCTCTCCGCCCGTTTGTACAAAGCACTCCCCCCTTCCCCCTCTACTTCCCCTTCGTGTCCTCACCCACCCTCTCACTCGCTCGCGAGATCGACGTGTCTCTTTCAGCTTCGCTGATATTAATCTGCATATTGCGATAAATGTTCTCTCCGACTGCAGCGCGATACGGAATTCCCTTTTGATATTTATGCGTAATTATCAAAGGCGGAATTACTGCGCATCGGCTTTTGGATCTCCTGATGTAAGCGCTTTGCGAACGTATCAGCTTTCAATTATGCAATTTTCGAAATTATTGTAGTTGCGTATGTGTTAGAACTGATAATTTGCTTCGAAGGCTTCAACATCTGAAGCTTCGAAGATTCGAAGCTTCAGCACAAAAATATTCGAAGATCGAAATTTCAAAGCCTTCGAAACTTCGAACATTTGAACCTTCAAATATTCGAATCTTTAAAAGTTCAAACCTTCGAAACTTCAAATCTTCGATACTTCAATCCTCAACGTTTTGAAGTTTCGACAATAAAATATTCAAAAATCGAAATTTCGAATTTGAACCTTCAAAACTACGAATCTTCTAAACTTCAAACGTACAAACCTTCGAACATTCGAACCTTTAAAAGTTCAAAGCTTCAAAGTTTCGAACTTTTAAATCTTCGATCTTCGAAGTTTCAAAGCTTTGGCACTAAAATATTCAAAGATCGAAATTTCGAA
>JBCAUJ010000002.1:7717383-7737196 GCA_038406275.1 Cataglyphis albicans | reverse complement strand
GTTTCGAACTTTTAAATCTTCGATCTTCGAAGTTTCAAAGCTTTGGCACTAAAATATTCAAAGATCGAAATTTCGAAACTTCGAACATTTGAACCTTCAAACATTTGAATCTTTAAAAGTTCAAACCTTCAAAACTTCGAATCTTTGATACTTCAATCCTCAACGTTTTGAAGTTTCGACAATAAAATGTTCAAAGATCGAAATTTCGAAGTTTTGAACCTTTAGAACTACGAATCTTCTAAACTTCAAACGTGCAAACCTTCAAACATTCGAACCTTTAAAAGTTCGAGGCTTCGAAACTTCGAACTTTTGAATCTTCGATCTTCGAAGTTTCAAAGTTTCGGCACTAAAATATTCGAAGATCAAAATTTCGAAGCTTTGAACCTTCGAAGCTTTAAATTTTCTAATCAATCTAATTCAAATCTTCGAAAATAGAACCTTCAAAACTTCGAATCTTCGATACTTCAGTTTTCGAAGCTTCGAACTTCAATCTTTAAAGCTTCATAGAATCAAGATTATACAATTATTAATTTAATATAATAGTAATACTATTGCAATTACTATTGAGGTACGCATTTACAAAATTATATGATAATCCGAATAAAAATTTCTAATGTTGCAATAATTAATTGAATAATTACATGATTTTTAGCACATATATTAATTAATTCCTTTTATTTACAATATTTCCTTAAACAAATTCGCCATTTGTATAAATATATTCTTCAAAGCTTCAAAGCTTCTAATCTTCGAAGTTGTCAAAAGTAAGAGCCCTACTATCGCAAATTAGAAATGCAAATTGTAAGAGGATCGCTATAAATTTGCATCCGCGACCGATATTTCTTACTTTTAATAGCCGTTCAACCTCTTTTAAGGTATATCTCTATAAAAGCTCATCTTGACACCGTGCGATGATGCTCGAATAAGTATCTATGTACTATAAGTATCTATGTTATGTATATAACCCAGGCCAAGGATGAACCTATCGAGCTCACTTCTTTTCTCTCCTATTCAACTTCGTCATTTTCTATTTTATTAATCACCTCATACTCAATTCATATTCCGGTACAGCAAATTGAGAAGTAGCAAAAAAAAAAAAAATCAACAAGGTCGAGGAGAGCGAATGCTTCTACATCTTACGCGTTATCAAACTTGAATTTTTTTCTGATTTGCATTTCTCGAGCCTTCTAACAGAAAATTGCACTTTTGTACAGTGATTGCTCATTCACAGCGCAGAATTCTCGCGATGAAACAGCTATGATGTATACGATAGATTGTTTTACAATAAAACGCTCGCCCACCCACATGTTAAATTGAAAAAAATTCTGAATCAAATCTGAAGTATTTTTAAAAATATATTAAATTTATTACTATTTTAAGTATGTTATATAAATATATTGTGATATATAAATGAATATAATCAAATATAATTATTTGTGGTTTTTATTTTCACTTTTATTTTTTTGTATTTATTTCTGTTTTTATTTTTTTATTTACATATAATTATGTAATAATTAATAAATAAATATTAAAATAATTAAATATTAAAAATATTATTTTAAATATATAAAACAAATTATATAAAAATCTTAAAACATTACATTATTTATGAAATCGCGAAAAAAAAATAATTTAAAATATATATCTAAAAAGTGATCGTAATTATATATATACATATATATATATTATAAATATATAAATATTGCCTTGATTTTTAGTAAAAAAAAAGCATTTCTTAAATCTCTGCGTTAAATATTTAATTATTATGCTTATATTTTATTATATAAATATTGTATATAGAGATTCCATAAATTCATTCACTGTTCGATGAGTGAAAATAAAATTAAATTCGCTCTGATTATACTGATATTTGTAAATTGTCGAACAATGCAAATATCATTCGTGTCTTTACATAGAGAGTATCTCAGAGAGCAGAGATGTTCATATAGACCATCTCGTGGCTTTAAAGTTCGTCAAACATCCCGTCGTCTCACAGTTGACCTTGGCGCATGTTTTCAAGGTGATCAAACAGACCGAGCCATTTCTTATTTTTAAATAAAAAAATCTCAAACCCTCTTTTGCGCAACGAGAAGAGAAAAGGATATTTAAGAGAAAATTTATCTTGGACAACGATATTTAACCATTCGCCTTTGCGATTCTTCTCTACCTTGTAAGACCGATCCCTAGGTCATATATATAGGGAGAGATAATACCATTCTGATAATATTATTGAAAACGCCTTGCCGCATTAGGGAGAGCAAAATGACTCTATCATCTGAAAAAAAGCGTAAAAAATTTATCATCAAACAATAAATAAAAAAAAATACTTGATCTCTCAATAAAATTATACAATAACAAAAAAAACATATTATTATTATTAATAATATTAACAATAATAATAAATATAATAAAGATTATACATAATAGAATTCACGAGGGTTGAAAAAATCCAGTGAGTGAAAAAAAACCACGGTAAGTTCTGACTTTTATCGTCCCGGACTTTATTTAATGAAATAAACTAGCAAAAATTATAAAAATGAATATAATATGTAAAACTTAAATATACTTATACAATTTTATGGAAAAAAAAATTGTATTTTTGTTTTTATTTATAAATCATATTAATCATTATAGTTTAAGAAAATTAAATCCATATAATAATAAAGTTTTTTTTAATTCAAATTAAAAAGTTTTAATTTTTAAAATAAAAACTTTTTTGATATAAATTTTACTCAATTTTCTATTAACTTTTAGTTTAATAAAAAAAATATAATAATAACAGAATTAATAATTTTCATGTTTGCTTTTTAATATCTAAAAAACTAATTTATGTGTCGATTCTTAATATCTATTATAGATTTTATATATATTCTGCATAAAGCTTAAATTAAAAAACACTCTAAATTGACAAATGATGATAAAAAAGACTTCATTTATTTTGACATTTTTAATAAAAAATATCGGTTTTTAACTAAAAAATATGAAATTTTACCAATCCTGGAAGAGATATTTCGACTTGATCATAATAAATTTAAAAAATAGCGATTTTAAAGGCATGCCCATTAAAGAATCAATAATCCTTACGTAAATAAAATGAATCTGAGAGATATTTAAAATAAATAAACGCTACGCGAGCGATTTATTTTACAACGAGCGTAACACGATGTATGTATTTGTGTAACGAGATACGTGAAAGGGCGAAATATTAAAGGGGATATATTCTATATTCTGTGACGTATAGCGTGCCTTTATCCACACATGTAGTCTTTAATGCAGCAGTACGTAATAGTTGTCCCTTTCAATTATTTACAAGATGTGATGTATTACAATGGGGCGGTTTTTGGCCGAAAAAAAAAGAAAAAGAGAAAATACTTTTCTTGAAGAGAAAAGAAAGCCCGCGTGTGTGTGTGTGTGCAAAAAATACATATAATTTCCAAGTATCATATGTATCTTTGCCAGAGCGGCTGACGGGACCCACAAAAAGGTAACGTCCAGATAAAGGGTATATGAATGATACAGAGGCAATTTCTCTGGGAAAATGGATGAAAAAAGAGATACGCCGCGTGTGCAGCCATAATATCACGTGCGTGTAAGCGTAGATAACAGCTCACGGTAAAAATCGAATTTTCTGCGGAACCCACAGGATTTATCGGTGTGCGTAATCAAACGCGACTGAGGCAAATTAACTAATAATTGCGCGAGCGCTATAAACCTGTAATTAACGGATTAATTTAAAACGTTTTTAATTCGTCTCGTACAGAATCGCGAAACGTGTGTAAAAACATTAACTCGACTCGGAAAAAATTCCGTCGAAAACATTATTGCAAAATAATATTATAATCAAATCTCGTTTCGTCTTTATAAATTAAAATAATTGACATTTTAATATATAATTAAAATTTATCTCTCTTATCTCGCGGGGACGGATAATAAAAATAGGTAACTAAAAATTGAAATAAAAAATGTAGATAATAAAAAAATAGAAATAATTTAAACAAAAACAAAAATATAAAAAAAAAATAAATGTGCCATATATTAATGATTATCCTTTGATTTGAGTTTACGCCAAGTGACACAAGAGTACTTATAAAAAATGTTTCTCAAGTATCGCTGCTCCTACATTTTCAGTTTCGCTCTCATAACGTCCCAGGCACTCTGCACTTTGCTAAAAAAAAAAAAAAAACTTGCATATGAAACAGTTTCTGATTCGGCAAATTTAAATATATTTTATTCGCGAATCAAAATGCATCTGTCAACGCTAAAATTTCTCTCTTATTTCCCCCAAACTTATATTATACGCCATCTTTCATTGCCATGCACACCGTATGCTACTTCATTTTCTCTCACGCCACTGAATTCCGTTTTAAGCATCCTAGGAAGAAATAAATTCCTGGAAGAAATAAATTCGCATCGTGCGAAAAATAACACTATGCAAGAAAAATGATAAGATCCGTGGCATAATAATGTATTTTCATTGGAGAAAGAAATTATTTGTTTAATATTGAGGACATACATACAATATGTATAAGAGCGAGAATACGAGCTTTAGAAGCGTAGGACTTCATAACAAAGTACGATTTACATCAAAGGGAATCATTATTTGTCGACTCTATTCAAACTGGTTGGTTTGAGTAACGATAAAATATCTATATCACAAGAAGAGAGAGAGAGAGAGAGCACGTTTCCTACATTAAATAATTTAAAAATGCTGAAACGAGTTAATGTATGCGTAGCGTAAAAATAATGAGGACAAACGCGATTTTCAAGCATCGTTTGAAATTATGCTCACGCTAAAAATTTAAATGAAATGAGCTCTTTTAAAGATCTCTCTTTATTTTTGAGAAATAAAATTATAAATCTATTCGAAAGCTACATAGCTTGACTACATATATATTGGCGAAACTATTAACGGTGATTAATAACGCGTGCAATTATAAATCGATAATATCTCGCTGCTTAATCGCATTATTCCGATAAATGTATGCTAAATCTCGTGCTTGTAAAGCGTGAAATGCTACCGTTAGCTATTTTACCAATGAATATGTATGCTGCTTCGCAGAGCCGTTCCCTTCAGGAAATCAAATCTCCATTGTAGAGTGGACACGAACGATCGGACATGAGCGAACACCGAAATGCACGAGGCGCATATTCTACCTATGTATAACGCAATTAACATCTCTCCGTCTCTCTCTCTCTCTCTCTCTCTTTCCATGTACCTGCGATTTTTTAAATTGATTTTAGTGTCAGACTGACGAAAAACGCTACGAATTTCATTATCAATTTTTTATTTGCATCGTAAAAAAAAAAAAAAAATTCGCATGACAGATATCAGCTGATATCATCTTTACATGAGTGTGCTTTTCATCATCTCTTATATAAAAAATATATTTATAATATATTTATATAATAGACAAGAATTGAATTAAAACTTTAATAACATAATTTTCAGAGAAGGCGCGGAACCAATTAATTTTTCTCTGACGTGGCGAGAATGCTCGACAAATTGCGCCGAACAATCTCTCTATTCATCTATAATAATATGATAACACTTACCGGCACCAAAAGCCTGTTGTCCATTTTTGTCATCAGTTGGAGTGCCCTCTAAACTCGCGGGACCGCTATCCGCTCCACCGGTTGCGCTGTAAAAATATTTTCTCCGTGAATTTAGTTGTTTTTATCCAATAATAGTATTGGATCGTCGTGTGAAATATTGAATTTCGAAAGCTTCAGTTTTATAAAAACATCTTTCGATAATCATACACGCGCACAAGTATTGTGTTAAAGTAACTTTATTCTTTTACAAAAATACGCTTAGATTTTTGTGTTTGCGATTTCTCAAATTATAATAATTTTTTTTGAAAATTTTATACTATATATAATATTATCATGTTGCGACTTTAAAGACATAAGTGCGATTGCAAAATCATATCAGAATTATTTATGTATTTTTATTCCTTTTTCTAAACGAAATGATAAAACCGAAATGATAATAGCCTTTTTATTATTAAACAAAAAAAAATTTAACATCAATTAAAAATATGATTTAGATATTTGATCGATGTCCAATCTTTGTTAAGTTATCTTTTCGAATTGTAATTAGAATTTAAATAAAGTCAATGTTCCTGATAACTTTAATCATTCGTACTTTTTGGTGAAATCAATAAAAAAAAAAAAAATCATAATTTATTTTTAAATAAATAAACAAAATTTTAAATAAATAATAATTAAATAATTAAAAAATAATAATAATCAAACCAATGATTACCAAGAAAAAGGTACATAAAGTTTGAAAAACATGATATTATAAAAGAGAGTGTCAAAAGTTTTGACGCCATTTTTATATGTCAAATATTTTTTTAGAAACTTAAACATATCCAAAAGTCATTCTATATAACTTAAAATAGATTTAAAAAATTATCTATTTTTTTTTAAATAGAAAAAAAAAACCAATATTTTCATTATTTTGAACTGAGCGCGCTTCCTTTAAAATCAACGTGAGAAGAAACTGAATATCGATATAAAAAAATTGTATTTAATATCCGGGATAAAAACACACTTTTCTGATATTTTTATATTTTAAATCTCTTATTTGATCGAATCAAAATTGTGAAAATATCTTTCTAGTTTCATAAAAGATGAAAAATATTACTAGAGTTTTTCAATTACGTACATATATTATCTTCTTGAAAATTAATTAAAAAATAGATGAAAAGGCAACATTATATATATATATATATATATATATATATATATATATATGCGTGCAACAATCTAATAAAATGTGAAATACACAACTACCTGCTTGCATCGTCATCCTTCACTTGTTCACCAACGGGAGCCTGACTCTCTTGAGGCTCCTGGGTTTCTTCTGTCTCAGCTGACTGCGGGGCCTCGCCCTCACTGGCTCCGGCGCCGCGGCTTAATCCAGGTATACCGCCGCTCAACCAACCGGACATTTGATTCTTTACCCCGGCTAACATTTCCAATTTATTACCCTTGGGACTGCGAGACAAGAAAGAGAATCGTTTTAAATCTGACATTTTCGCGAAATCCGAACTGAAATTCTAGATGAATGGGAATTTCGCGCTTTAATGGGAAATATTACGTGCCCTTTAATAGGAAATTTACGTGCTCTTTAATGGGGAATATAACCCTTTTCATCTCCGTGTATTTAAAAGGAAAATTGAAACCTTGAGAGGATTAGAAAGAGAAAACGGAATGTCAGCGAATTATTCGCATCGGTACGAAAGATGATTAATTAAACGATGAACAATAATCTGATTGTAACGCCAATTTCTGTTCACAGCTATTATAAAATATACGCACAATAATAATAATAATAATAATAATAATAATAATAATAATAATAATAATAATAATAATAATAATAAAATAAATAAATAAATAAATAAACGGCTGTAAATACCGCGAATACAATAAATCACATATAACATACAAAACCGATCGATTAATTCAATTAGTGCAAAGAAATCGGATTAAAACGTGATAGCTAAGATAGAATTATGGACGCGATCCCTTCCTCTCCGCCCTTCCCCCCCCCGCCCCGTCCCTACTTTTAATCACTTCCCTAAATTCGGGGACGTAAAAAAGTTCGTCTCGTTTAAAAACTTTCTTACTCGGCCGAAAATTTACGATGTCGCCGAAGAGACGTAAAAGCCGCGATTTATATGCTATTGCATTGTAACACAATGAGACTAATTACGTATTCGAGAAAGAGTTGCAGCGAAGCGAGATCAAATTCTCAGCGATATTAATTACGAATCTCCGAAATATATAGGATTAACAGAGAATGCCAAAACGCATTACGAGAGACAAATTTGCAGTAATAAAATTATATAATTCACAATTCGTACATAGAATAATATATAAACAAATTATATAATAATTAATGATGATGTATACAATTTGATTTATTATAAAACGTTTTTTAAAAAATTATAAAATAGAATATTCTCTACTCAAATTTTGTAAAAAAAAAATTTCTTGCTCTTTCAGATATTTTTGTTCAAAATTCCAAGTAAAGAAAATATTTTAAATATTTTTTAGTAGAATTTTTTAACATTTTTTTTTTTATTATATGTATTTTCTAATATTTTTCATTTATACAAAAAAATATAAAGCCTCTTAAGTTTGTACATACACTGAAATAAAACTAAATAGCTTTCGATAAGATAAACATTTTTCACTTGCATAACATTTTTGATAAATGTTTAACTTAACTTACACTTCACGGATCACTTTACTTTTGACATATATTGTAAAGAGTACATTTCTAAGTACAATATACAATTTTAATTTTATGGCGCTCAAAATATCGTAAAAATTATTATAAAAAATATAAAATAAAAACTTAAATAAAGACGAGGAGAAGCTCCGAGAAATTAACCTAAAGCCGTTGTTACACCACGCATTGCGGGCAGGATTATTGCGAATCATCGACTACCCAATTAGAGCGAAGTACTCAAGTAGTATTACTTCGCTTTGATCGGATGATCGACAATTCGCAATAAGTAATCCAAATCCGATCTGCGTTCACAATACGTAGTGTGACAACAGCTTAACCTAATCTAGTTTCAATTTAAAATCAAGGATAGGTTAGTTTGGGTTGGGTTAGTTTTTGAGGTTCCGCCTCTCCCTCGCCCAAGCCTTTGCTTTATAATAAAGTAAAACTATAAAATACATGGTTTGAAATTTTCTACACAAAAGAAAGTTTGAAATAAATGAATTCGATATACTTGCTTCTTTAAATTAAGGTAATTTGCTTCGAATGCTTTGACATCGAAGCTTCGAAGCTTCGACACTAACATCTTCGAAGTTTGAAGTTTCAAAGCTTCAAATCTTCGAAATTTCGATACTTCAAAATCCTCAAAATTTCAAAAAAATCAAAATTATACAATTATTAATTTAATATAATAATAATATAATACCGCGATTATTATCAAAGTATACATTTATAAAATTATGATAAAATCCAAATAAAATTTCTAATATTACGATAATTAATGTTGAATAATTATTTTTTTGAGCATATATATTAATTAATTAATTTAATTTACAATATTTTTAGCGTTCCTAGATGAATTTGCAAAATTCGCACAAATATATTCTTTATATATTCTTTAAAGCTTCAAAGAAATTCGAAGGTTCAAAGTTATCTTCAAAGTTGTCAAAAATAATCCTAATTTAAATCTCTAATCTGTAAATAAATTAATAATGATGAAAATCTTTTAAATTATCATTGACGATCATGATCTTAAAAATGTATGGTCAAATGTCAAGTTTAAGGTGATTGAGATTAACTCTGCTTTTCTAAAAATGTTATTTTTACGATTTCAAAATCGCATATTTCAGAAACCAAAAGAGAGCGTCACAAAATTCAAAACATGTATTACTTAGGAATACACAGGAATATTTAGGAATATATCTTCCAAAATATATGTCAAAAAAAAGTGATCGAAGAAGTGTAAATTAATATAAATATTTATCTTATAAAATTATTATTTTACTCACACATAGCATTTAAATTCTCTGCAGATATAATTCTTAGCAAAATTACATTAATTCCTTTTATAATGTATAATGATTGACATATAATGATTTATTTGGAAATTTCACAAGAAATATATATATATATATATACACACACACACACACACTTATTTTCACTTATATTTTATTTGTTGATATTTTACTTATAGAAACAAGACACGCAAATATATACATGCCTTTTTATTATTTAAAGATCTCTATTTTAATCTTTTATGCTAATCTTTTATGCTAATCGAGTCGGATGTTTTTCAATACATATACTTACATATCTACATATATTATTTTCGCTATCAATATCGAGAAGAAATGTGACTCTAAGATATAAAATTTAAGATTTTAAATAAAATTTAAGATATAAAATTTAGATAATAAAATTTTCTATCTTTTCGAGAAAAATTCTCTAAAGTTCTCACTTCTTCCTCGTACTTTAAAAAAAAAAAATGAACGATTAACGTTATAGTTCTCACCGTATATGATGCGCACACGTGTCTTTAGTAATTCGAGCAGTAATAAAATGCTTATGTGCCATCACCGCGATCTCAACGACACCGCAATAAAATACATCGTACATACATACGCTCGTTTCGATCCTGCGTTTATCGCGAAACAATATGCGTGCGTCACGACAATGACAGTTGCGCGCGTCAAATGTCAATACTCACAAAGCGACTTGTGCATTTGCGCGAAATCAATCCCCGCTGTTCGACCAAACGTCCACCTGGCGAATATATTGGAATTCACGAAATGGAAACCGCGATGTGCGTGCCCTGATAATAATGTCGCTCGTTCGCGCATCGAGACTCCATTCGCGATAGAAGTGTAATCACGACTGTATGTATATGTAGTAATTTTTGTATTTATTATTATACTTTTTATGTACTATTATTATTGGAATGTCTATTTCCAGGAATTTTCAGAGATTTCTTTTATACATTGAAAAATTATGATAAAATTGTAATAAAAAATTCTCATGAAATTTTACTGATTTTCGGGGAATCAAAAAATTAGTTAGGCATCTTTTTTCGTATCATTTTTATTATTAATTTTTCGTTACTGAAGAAGACTAAGTACAGTCGAAACGTTTATAAATTACTTTACATCTGATTAAAGATAATCACACACTATTCATGATATTATGCCATTGACCCTACCCTTGCTCGTTTAGTTGGTCCAGATCACTGAATTTTTTTTTGTGCCAACAAAAAAATCCTTTCCTTGATAATTTTTTGCTCTTATATTGTAAACAATCCAACGATTGACGAACATTTTTGAAAATTATATGCATTTGAAATATATATCTACCTTCTTATTTATATATATGTTCAGTATCTTCACGATATATTAAATATGCAGTACATATTCTTTATTACAATTTGTAGTGATAAAAAAAGTTTACCATAATTAATGTAATTTCCCTAAAAGTTTTATCTGCAAAGAATTTAAATGCTCGAAGTAAAATAAAATTTTTATAAATTAAAGAGACAGAGAAAGAGATATCGCAATCAAACATATCAAATCACACACACACGCACACGTACATACATACATACATACATACATACATATATATATATATATATATATATATATATATATATATAACAACCTATCAATAATATCGTATATTCCATCGCGGATGCTTTCAAATAATGTTTTTGCATCAAACCACGAAATTAATTGCACATGTGTATCAATAATATTTACTGTATATCACAGTATCGTCTATCTCTGTCTCTTTCTCCCTCTCATCAATATCTCAATAACCTTTTTAAAATATAGAATAACAATCGGAAATAAAAATCATATGATAGCACATAAGATCATTGGTATCTGAGTAAAAAAAAAGAATTAAGTGTCAAAAAAAAAAAACGAAAAATAAATATTCGGTTGACGTTAAATAACCCTCTTATACAAAAAAATATCTAAAAAAACTGCGTCACAATCATTCTGCACAATCGTAAAATTAAAAATTGACACGCGGTCAATTAGTGCTTAAAAAGTTTGTCCGACAAATGCAATATTACTTACAAGCCGAAGCACTTACGCGGTTACTGCAAAATCGATTATTGAACTGTGCGCGGATAAGAAAGATTTCAAGAAATAATACAGTCGAAAGCATCCAGAGCCGCGAGTAAATCCGACAGTCTCGCGATTCGCGCGAGAGATATCGTAGCGCTACTCTTTACGTAAGTCGCGGGCGTTATTGATCTAATCTCGAGAATGCATTCGTTGCTTTTCAACGGCGGAGATAAATTTACTCGTACTAACAATAAGTAATTTACATCGAATCTCGAAAGTGACCTTTATTTCATTATTTCGTGACAAATTAAACACGCGCCGATTGTCAGACTTTTTCACTAGCCTTCCACCTAGAAAATTGAATATCGCGCATCGGCTTCGATTGTTTTCGTATCGTTAACGAGGGAGAAATCTCGATGGCGCGGGGAGGGGAGGGGGCGGCGAGATGTACCACCCCCTGTCAAAATTATCCGGCTCGGGAGAAATCGATCTCGCGGTGAACGGATTCGGCTCCGGGATTCTCGCGGCTGACATTCCGTTATCGGAAGATGTCACGCGCAGACCCAGGTCAACGGACCTAGACGATATTGCAGGTTATGGCTGATAAGGGGGAAACGACGTACCTGGTATTGTTCTTCTTCTCGAGATCCACGGCGCTCTCGGCTTCCGGGGAGGTGACCTTCTGCTCGCCTGTCACCTCGCTGCCGTTCTCGGGCTTCTTCCCCATCCAATTGGACACCTGATTCGTCAGGCCGGAGAACATTTTGCGACGTGCGTCAATGAGCTCGCTCCTGAAATTTGCCTCTCTTCTCTCTCTTTCAGATTCGTAGATATATTTCTCTTTCTCTCTCTCGGTCGAACCGACGACGTTGGCTCGCTCGAAGTACTCAGCGGAATCGAACGCGGATGTCACCGAAGCGAATACCTCGCGGGACCGGAGTGACGGCGGATACGGCGTTATCTCGTCCGCCCTCGCGACAGCGCAACCACGAACTGCGTAAGTCGCACGTGCGCGGCGCGCAGCTCGCACGGCGCACCGTCAGCCCGTCAGCCGTCAAACGACGAGCGACGATGGCGCCGGGTGGCCTTGCGCGGCCGCTCCACGAACTAAAGACGCCGTTCATCGATTCGCGCGACGCGCGCCACCGAGACTCTTTCGGGGGTGTAAATCATATTTTACGTGGGCGAATAACGCACGGAGATAATGTACAATGATGTGTCGCAGGATTTTTTCAGATAATGCGCTCGATCATTCTTCGAATGATTGATTACAATGTTGCGAGCGAGGTAGCCAAGTCGAAAGCAGATTCTGCGCAAAGTGTCTGCTGGAAAATTTCCTAATAAAAAGAAAGACGCTTTGTCAGAACGAGATTTATCTTTATTTATCTTTTATCTCATATACGAGAACTATATTTTTTTTAATAATAATAATAATAAATTCCGTCAATTAAAATCTACTCTCTTTTTTTTTAAATGATAATAAAAATATATAATATATTGACATTCATTAGAGAATGACATTTCATTTTATAATAAAATTATTAAGCATTTGCGAAGACTATAGCAGACTCTTGAATTGAGAAGTCCATATATAAACTCACACATATAAATATTCATGTATATATACATATAAATATATGTATATTATAAATGTTATATATAAATATTAAATGTTCATATATAAAAATATATAATTTTTTTATAATATAATTATATAATGTTTTAAAAAATAAAAGAAGATTATAGCTTAGTATTCATTGAGTTAAAACAAGATAAATATGAAATTCATAAAGTATTAAATTCGATCTTGCAAAGATGTCAAATTTGTATAAAAAACAATGAATAACATTTTAAAATGGAAAACTCAGCAACGTATTTTCTTTTTTTTTAATAATAAATGATTAATAATAAATAATGTTCTAATAATAATAATAAATACATGATATAAATCAATAATGCACCATTTTCAGGAACTAATGTTTATATAATATATTTTTTGTTTCTGAATATACTAAACTGGCAAAGTTTGAAAGTCCTTCAAAAACTTTCTGTATACATTATAGGTGTGTATAGTATGATGAAAATAAATCATTTATTTCCTTTACAGAGAAGTGTACAGATGTAAATATATAAATAAAACATGTTTCATTTTTTTCATAACAACAATCTTCAAAAACGTAATGTTGAAATCAATATTTTTCTTGTTTAAAAAAAATTAAAATTTAATTTAATACATAAAATGAATTTCATATGTGATCAAACAGCATTATCAATATGATTATATTTTACAAAAATAAATTTGTGTTTTATAAATCAGAGTTCCAATAAATTTGATATAAACAAGTTCCACTGATAATAAATTACCAATATATACATAAACATACATATATATATAAACAATATATTATCGATAACTGACATATCTTATGTAACCCGGGTACTATATACTTTTATAAAAATTGATATTACAATGATTAATAACAAAAACTTACAAACTTAAAAGATATTGACGAATCTTTCGTAATCTTTATTGTATCCATGACACAAGACTGTCGTCACGAAAGCGTGATAAAACCCATTAATCAAACAGAATGTCTACCTTGATCGGTGATGTGAAATATCTGTATGTTCAGCGTTCAGAGGATATGAATAGACGTTCACGTGCATTATTCCCGTTATCAAGCACGCCACTTTTCTACGCTTTAAAGGGAAGATGTAATAATCAAGAAGGGAAACATAATACCGCGCGCTTTAATGTCTAACAACTTATCATTATTCATAAACACTCGCGCATAATCCAACGTTTTACAGATTCAACTATGTACACGTGTCTTGCTGAACGAATGTAGTTGCTCGCTATACATTTCATAACACAATGATATTAAAAATATCCATAATTTATTTCAACTAATCAGAGCGAGGCAGTTACAGCAATAATAAGTGAGATATACACATTTGTACATTCGTCCATTCTTTTCGTCGTGTAGTGTCGATATGTCGGGCGGAAGCACCGTGAACATTCTTTCGTCGGGAGATGGAACGCACGTGACACCGAGGACATATATATGTATGTACAATCGATGGGACCAGTACGTACGATTTGATTAAATTTGCAATGTCCGTTACTTGCGAGATTTGGCAAGATTCCAGTCGATCGTAGTTACATCTAACCGTACAACAATATTGATTTATCACGTAACATCAACGTTACGATCAAGTATTATGCGTCATATGTATCACAGTTTGGTACCCAAAAAACTCAATCGACATTACGTAAAATTTGTAACTTGTTCCGTTCGATTCTTACAGGAGATAAGTAAAAGATATCTCGAAGAAGTTTAGAAGACGTCCTAATCACGATGCCAAATTAAACATCAATTAGGTGTTAGATTGTTGCTTCAGATCGATTTACATGTCTTTTCAGAATTGTTTTCTTCTACTATTCCAGACAATATTAATTCGCCCTATTTAGAAATATCGATAATGTTTAATTTGCTAATAGATCTGTCTCTTTAAACGCAGTTATACGATACATATATATACGATTTTAAGAAGTTTAAGTCAGATGATGTAACTTAATGATTATTTTTACATTTTGTTATTCGTCATTAAGATATATTGGTCAGATATACTAGATGTCACTAGACTATCTGTCCCAACGAGTTAAAGAATAACGTGAACGTTTCGCAAAACGCGAAAAATTAAATGTATTCTTATTTTCGTCCCCTAGGAATGTATAACTAGCACAGTTATCATTAGTGAGCTGCGTTTGATGTTGCCTTCTGCAGAGCTTCTTGTTGGTACTGATACCTGAAACAAATGTTGATTCGGTAAACTCTCGGAATACGAAGCAGTCAACGATTGAAACAACATCGTGTTTTGTGACATTAAGCAAGATAAATAATACAAGACGTTGCACGCAAACAAAAGAAACAAAAAAAAACTCTCTTGCTTAACTAATTCCTCTTGCAGTGTTAAAAGTTTTGCAGAAACGCGTATAAAGATAAACAAGAAATCTCGTTTCTATGTACATAAAACCTATTAGAGAATAAAAACAAAATAGAGATAATGGTGCTCAGGAAATACATGTTTATATAAAACTCTCGAAATAAAGATCTCAAAATGCGAATTTCAAATAGAATTCATAAATGGCGCGATTTAAGGAGAAACTGGGGGACAAATCAACTATATCAAAAATGAATAAATGTGATACATTTCGAGATTCAACTGATAACGCAACTGATCCATTTACTTCCTCTTTAAGGCACGTGTCGAGATATGATATATTCAAATACCTCAAGGCTCTCGTAATTTGGTATATAGCCGTAAACGCGACGAAGAGGTTCACGCTAAAAAGACTCCAATTTCTTGGGGTGATGACTAAAGAGTATCTGGTCCAGATCATCCCCGTAATGCCCAAGGCACCAGATTGACTGATGGAGATCTTCTCCGCTGGCCTTCGTAGATCACCGAGGCCGGCAATGACGAGCCCCTGCGAAAAGAAAAATTTACATAATATCTTATAATCATCTCATTGTTATTTTTGCTTCCAAAAAAAAAAATAAAAAAGAAACCAAATCTTAAGCATTATATGATATGATATATTTGTTTTAAATTAATCGTATTTCCATTTGAGTTCTATTTATTTATTTTTTTACAAGTTGACAAATCTATCTATAAATTATTTTCGTTATATATCATCGCAGAATAAATAGCGAGAGGCGGCAATCAAATAAACTTTGTTTTATGATTAATATCGCGAATTTTATATTTATATTATTTTTAATTTAGCGCGACATTATAAAATGTCATTCGTCATTGAAATAAAATGTTCAACCAGATTGGATTTCAATAAAACGCATATTTAAAAATAAAATATATATTATATTTATGTAATATATATACTATATATTATATTATATAAAAATACATATTATATACATAAAATAATAAATATATTTATACATACATATATATATATATATATATATATAACTTTTAATATATATGTATTTAAAACTATAATATATAAATATACATATTTTTCATATTGCGCAATCGCCTTGATGGAAAACTGATTTGTATATTAGTAATATGCAGGCATGGCATTATTCAATCTTATAATGTTTTGCGACAAAGTTTTTTTTTAAAATCGGACAAATAAAAAAAAATTGTTTTTCTCTTCTTTTTTTTTTAGACTTATTGTTAAAGAGTAAAAATATCAAGTGTGAAATTAAAAGTAATTATTACAAAAATTAATAATTATACGTAACACTCCGATTATTTAGATTTTTATATTTACTAGTTAATTTACCGGAATTATAACGAGTTGATAAAATTGATATATTAAAAAGAAAGAAATATATTTTTAATAATTTTTAAAGAAATATATTACTAACCCATTTGAAAAGCGGTGCCCAGAAGAAGATGGTCTGCGGACCTAAAAAGGACATGGCAATTAACACAAATTACAGAGAATACAGGTGTTATGTGACATTCTTATGTAGAGTTCATTTAGTCAAATGTGCCATGCCTGCAACGTGTTTTCCTCTCCATTATCTCTTGCGTGCACAATTTTTTAAAGATTAACTCGACATTTCGTAACGCAGCAATTTTAGCTCGAAATAATAGATAAGCACAGAGAAAAATATATCCATACAATATTCGAATACATGCTCAATATGCATGGCAGACAAATATGATAATCGATGCGACACATTCTCGCGCGCTGCCCGACCCTATTCGCTCTATTTATCCGACCTTCCGCTCTAATAGCGCGAGTAAATTCGTTAGAGAGTAGCTTTAGCACAGACCCGAAGCCTTGTCTCCATTCATATTTTAATTCGGTGATGGCGCGATCGTTTGGGCGCCAACAGTTTTGGCAGAAAATAGGACAGCTCGACGCGAAGTACAGAAAAATTTGTGTTTTTTTGTTAAAAAATATGTGAATTAAAATTTTTGTCTTAAATATTTGACACATTTATGCGTTAATTTAATATATTGTCGTTGTGTTAATTGAATTCTAGTGTTAAATTGTTCAAATAATTAAAGAAAAGTATAAAAGTGTGAGCAAATTTTTAATTTTATGCAATAGATATATAGATATATTTCGTATTATTAGTGAAAGAATTTATCTTAAATTTACAGAAAAAAATGTTGATTTTACAGAAAATTTACGAATTAATTTATTTTAGATATTTTCAGATTATTATGAATTTTGCATTGATTTTGAAATATTAACATAATATTAGTGTCACCATTTAATTAACACAAAAATTTGTGTGGCCCGTTTTAAGAATATACAAGGTGTTCCAAAATTAAATTGATAAATTAAATGTGTTTGCGAGGTTCTCTTGTTAGTCTTTGATTCTCTAATGTCAAAACAGCTCATTTGCGGACACGAGTTTATTGACAAAATTGATTTGTTCTTTATAACCATCTAAAGTTTGTTTAATTCTGGGACACCCAGTATACTAAATTTAAGTCAAATTCTCCAACAGTATGTTCCTACTTCTGAATTTCGAAATATGAAATAAATGCAAATTTTATTCTTTTCAATTTAATCAATCTAATCTATATCTTTTTTTTTTAAATACATATACAGGATGTTTCAAAGTTAAGTGATCAAACTTCGACAATATGTTCTACAAAAAAAAATAAGAAACATAGATCTAGAAATGTTGCATTAACACGAAAAAAAAAAAAAGAATAAAGTTCGATCGTTTAACTTTGAAGCATCCTCCTCTTATCAATTACTATTATTCCATAATATTTTGGTTTCTTCTCTATCAAAAATTGATTGTGATATCTATACAAAGATAAATTCGCGCAATTTGCATACTTATATTAAATGTCGCGAATATATTAAAATACCTTTAGTACTCTCTTCAGATTGATAATATCGCGGAATCGATAAAATGGAAAATGTGAAAAAAACGAGTCGCGTGAATTTATTACAATCCGGTATGCAGATATGCGAGACCTAATTTAAGAATGCGTCGACCTTGGAGAAAGGCAAATTGCATGTCGTCAATATCTTACGCAAGTCTCACGCGATAATAAAAGATGCGGAAGAAACGCTTATATATTACGTCTCATCGATCGATAAGGAAAAGTGTCGAGATAAAATCGCGATTAAATAGAACGACATTTTTGAATTGTATTATTTCGCGGGGAAAAAAAAGAGGACACACTCCGGAAATTAAAAAAAGAATTCCCCAGGTCGTTGCTCCCCAGAATAGCACGATATATTCTTTGACTATTCTATTTAGCTTCAAATATATTATTTTGAGAATATTCTTACGGAAAATTATGAATCTTGATAAAATATTCTCGTGTTAGAAGAATATTTTCTAAATCTCTGACTATTGCATTTAAAACGGTCTTCCCTCTTGAAGTTTTCTGCAGATTCATAGATCGTTTTTTGTTTCACTTTATTAGAATATTCAAATATTCACTGAGGAATATTTATAGAATGTTTGTAGAATAAGTTTGCGCTATCTGGCTTCAAATATCGAAGAGATAACAAAAATATAGAGCGAGCGATTTGAATGTCCAGCTCTTCAAAGGGAAATATTATTTATCGTACACAAAAAAATATACAAACGTCATTCGCATTTCCCTCTCTCTCTCTCTCTCTCTTTCTCCCGGCGTATCATGCATACACAGGCGCACGTGCCACTTGATCGATTACTCGACTCACCAGCTGGATGTTTCCACAGAGGCTGCAGTCCTTCGGGCACGAACTTGCCGATGGCGTTCATCGAATTTCTGTAGATTACCGACATGATTCCTCGAAATGCGGAGACTTCGGCGGATCGATTCAACACTTCGCGGGCAATAAAATCGAGGACGAAAAATCGCGCGGAAAAAAAAGTCACGGTCAATGGGACGATGCGGTCCGCACGCCGCGACCGAAAGGCGCAAAGTGTCGCCGATTGGTCGCGATGACGCTCGCGCGATTTCGCTTCTCGCTCGCCTCTCTCCTCTCGGCCTCGCCAAGCGAGCTATCGCTCCCTCTTTCTCTCTCTTTCTCTCTTCGCTCGCTTCTTCTCACCCTCTTCCTGTCGACGATGAATTTGCGCTCCTGACTTATATACGGACACGCCAGACTTTAAAATATTGTCTGTTATGAAATCTGCGACGCCTATATTGCCTGGAAAACTAAAGGTGGATGGATGCGAAAATTGATCTAGTGCTTATATATATATATATATATATATAT